>JARHVA010004528.1:855000-1022500 GCA_037957365.1 Torreya grandis | reverse complement strand
AACCCTTGGTTTTTATGAAGGGCAATCTGAATGATCATGGGAATGAATTTGAAGATATGGTGTATAACGAAATAGTGCTTCTACCTGATAATCTTTTTCAAAAGATAGAACCTTTGATGGATATTTTCCTAATAAATATGCTCTGAAGGTTCCATTCAAATGTGATACCGATAAATATACTCCCCCAATCATGATAAAGGGGACAACTGGACCCTCAAAGGCTATGTAAAAATATTTAAAACTATTGTTATTGAAAATATTCCACTAAATGACCCTATTATTAAAGAGGGAAGAAGGATAAGAAGTGGGGTTTTTGATGATATTGATAATAACAATAAGAAAAGGAATAAGTAAAATAAGGTTCCTAAATTTTTTTCCAGATTGTATCAAAATAAAGGTATAAGTAAGTCCCCCAATAAAAATAAGTAATGACATACTTGTTTATGCATATTTTTAGTTGTAATGAAAGGGGGATTAAATCCCTAGATAGCAAACTTGTTGTTAGACAATTCAGGTATTCCAAAGATAATATTGACTTTATCCTTCTTCAGGAGGTCAAATCAATGGGCATAGTCCTCTCATTTACCCCTAATTTTATGTATCGTACTACAATTCTCTTCTCAACTAACCACAACATATGTAAAATGGGTGCCTCTATTATGATTAATTAGTCTTAGAAGAAAAATACTACATAACATGGTGTTTCTCCATGCAATAAGGTGGTCTAGGTTGTAATCAATAAGGAGGATAAGATTTTTGGGATCCTTAATATATATGCTCCAAATGCCTATAGAGAAATAATGAAACTATGGAAGTGGATCACATTTAATTTCAAGGATATTATGTGGATATTCAGAGGTTATTTTCATATGATAAAATAAAGAGAGGATAAATTGGGAGGAGATCTACATATATGGAAAGGTAATGAGTTTTTTTCTTGGTCCAAATTTAAAATATTTCATAGATTGGTAGACCCTTTGTATACAGATAAATATCAAAGTAAAGGAATTTTCTATACTTTGTGTTACAACGAGGATGGGCCTATAAGAATTTGTTCAAGACTTGATAGATTCTATTTGAGTAAATATTCCTTTGAAATTTGTCATGTAGATAATGGTAATGTGGTCAATGTTTTCTCATTCACCATCTTGGACATCACCCCATTGGATTAAAATTTTGCCTCAACAATGATGAAAAATATGAGAAAACCACCTTGAAATGATTTTATAAACATAATGTGTCTCACCTTGAGGATAGATAATTTATGTATGGTTCCTAAGTAGTCTAGAATGTGGGAAAGTTTTCCTCGGATTCTAACTCTAAAATTTTTACATGAAATAATTCTATGGACCTGCTTAAAAAAATTTCTAGGTCTTATGGGTAAATTAAAGAAAAAAGTAAAAGAAAATATCTTAGAATTTCCTAAGATCAGCTTATCAGGATGGAAACTAACCTTCAAATTAACTAGAGTAATTTATTTTTTCTAAATATGATTTCCTCTACCATGAATGATTTAAAGAAACATCAAATATATTGTGCTAGGGGTTCCCAAGTTCGGTCCAGTCTCAAATTGCTCAAATTAAGTGATAAGGGTTCCAAAATTTTATTTCTATTAATAAAGCCCAGACATTAAAAACAAAAAATCATAGGCATTAAAGATAATGATAAGATTCTAGAATACCAAGACTATCAAAAAAGTCATATTTTATTACTATAATTTGTTTTTAATTGAGAGGACAAATGCACAGATTGAACAGAGGAGGGTGTTTTGTGATAAGGTTACTCCAAGGAAAATATCCTCTATTAAAGAAACCTTTTTATATTAAAAAATATCATTAAATGAGGTCAATAATGTGATTTACTCTTTGCACCTTCACAAGGTCCCTAGTATTGATGGTTTCCTAGTTGAGTTTCATAAGGTAATTAAAGACTGGATCTCTTCAGATTAGTTGGCATTGTATAAAGAAGCAAGTAGGATGGGATTTACTAGCCCTTAAATCAATAAAGGGATAATTAATCTCATTTTTTTTAAAATATCCATCCCTTATGGAAATTTTGCATGTAGTTACACTTCTCAATGTTTCTTATAAAATTTTGGTTAAGGATTTTGTGAAGAGACTACCCCCATTGCTACTTGAGGTGATATCTAAAACTTATATTAGGTTTGTGGAAGGAAAATATTTATTTAATAATATTATTAAAAGTTGTGAAATAATTTATTAGGTAAGAGTGTATCAATAAGATATTGTAATTATTGTTCTTGACTTTGAAAAAACATATGATAGAATATAATGGTCATTTATTGAAAGAATATTGAGGGATTTTGGATGTCAAGATAGGTTATGTAGAATGATTTCTATGTTATTCAAGTATAACTTTTTAGTTGTGGAGGTAAATGAGTAAATTATATAATCCTTTTCCCTTCAAATATTAACTAGGAAAGGGTGTCCACTTTTTCCTTTTCTTTTTGTCTTGGTTGTCAAGGCACTACATTATTTATAGAGAATGAAAGATATTGGCCCATTATGAATGGTATCCAACTTCCTAACCAATAATAAATTATTTTTGTCTTATTCAATAATGATTCCAATATATTTGATAAACTTTCCAAGGACAACCTAACATAACTCAGACATATATTTAATATCTATTACCTAGCCTCTAGATCCAAAATTGCATATCACAAGTCTTGTATTATTGGTTAGGAGGAGAACTGGCCTGACTAGATTGATGAATTTTGGTGAGAATGTAAGGGTACCAATCATTTATTCACATATATAGGGATTATATTTATCTTAATCCCTCCTTCAAATAGATGTGGTAATTGGTGTACACCAAGATTAGCAATACAATTAAAAAATGGCATGTGTATACACATAATATTTTCACATTTTTATCAATTATTGATGATTTCAATATTGGAGGAACCCATCAAGTATTAACATCTCTAAGTGCTCACCTAATGGGTTCACTAGAAAAGTGTGGGTTGACCATTATTTCTTTTTAGAATTGTGATTCCTTATTGCCACTTTTTATCAATACAACCAGCTCCTAAAGACATTTCCCTAAGCTTTGACTCCTATTTTGCACACTCCTCCAATATTTTACCACATTAAGTACCCATTTTCCTAGCCTAAAACCTCTTTTGTCAGTTTTCATGACTATGTTAGTTTTGTCGACCTTACACTCTTATTGAAAAAACTTATTTAGGTTCTAGGTTGGCCCCTAACTGACCTAGTCAATGACCTAGTGAGTTTTATCAATAAAAATATTAGGTCGACTAGGTTGACCCTATAGTCCAAAACAATTGAAAGGGTTTAGGGATAGACAGACCTATATAAAAAAATCTAGTTTTAAATTATTAAAGAGACATCAATATTTTTATTCATTTACACTTATTTACAATTGCTCTTCCACCATTCTACTTAAGGAGTCTTAGCTTAGGGTTTCTACTTAGAGAAGAATCTAGTCTTGTGGAGATGTCTTGGATGCTTTGGACTTTATTATTTATAGTTACAAACCAAAAAAACCTCTTGTGAAACACCATTGGCCAAAGGAGAGATTAAGTATCAATGGCTTCATCTTTTATGTAAGTATCAATAACTTTGCTCATCTCTTTATTAGATATAAGTAACATAAGTAATGGATTTTGAATAATATTTTCTCTCTCCATGCATTAGATTTTTACCTATACATAATTTAATTAATATTCTCTTATTCATGTTTACTAACCCACATTATGCCACAAGATTTGGTGAACACTACATTATGTTTATTTTCTTTACTTACTATTAGTATAGTGAATATCTAAACATATGACCTAGTTAGGGTTATTGCATATCTTTACTTGATTGGAGGCTTTGTAACCCTCCCTAGTGATATTATCCTGATAAGGTATCTCCTAATTTGGTCTATCGGATCCTTATTGGTCAAGTTCCTAATTACCAAACTTTCCCAAATAGAAGTGTAAGTAGGATCTATCTTCTTTCGGATAAGATTGATTTGTAGATCTGATGCATTTTTTATTGTATACATTTTGGTAAACTCTACATGAATCTAACCCTTGTAGTTTTTATTTCATGTTTTTCATTTATATCATTTTATTATTCTTATATATTTGTTATATTAATTCAATCAAGCTAGTATAGTTTCTATCTTCTATGCATAGGTTTAACGCATATTCACATCAAAATGACTCAATTATTTCTATGCAAGTCTTCATCAGATACAAGTTACTATAACAAATAGGTTGATAAAGTACTCTTATTCACTTCTAGATAATAAACTATGTTGAATAGGTCAACTTAGTCTCTTATTCAAATGAATAACAACAAATTAAATCATGCAAGTTGATTTATTATTCTAGATAGCTTCTAGATAATAAAATATATTGACCAAGTCAACTCAATTATCATAAATAGGCTTTTGCAAATAGGGAATTACAAAACTAAGTCAACCCAATCAACATAATTAGTAGAACTCCCAGGTAACATTTAATGCACTTCAATAAAAAAATTACAGTCCTAACCATCCTCTAACCTACCAAGGTTCCATTCTTTCTCTCCTCAAAATCAATTCTTCCTTATAGTTCTATTTTTTTTTAAATTATTCTCATCAAAACTAAAATCCTACAACAAACTAGGTCAAATTGGTCGACCTAGTTTTGTAGTCTATCTTCTATATAAAAGACTAGGCCAACCTAGTAAACTTAGTATTTGTGGACTCTTGCTTCTACATTATAGTAGATACCATGTTGACTATGTTCTATAATGTTTACATATAGTGTCATCTGAATTGACTCTGTACCATTCTTAAATTTTGAATTAACAACTATATACTAATAATTAGTTCACACTTTCATTTTCGATTGTTTGCATGTTGAGAATACTTCACATAGTCTAATTAGGTGGTTTTTAAATATACCATTTATTTTCACTATTTTTATCTTTCATGCACACACTAACAAACCACATAATCTAAAAATGTATTTAAACATTTATCTACCCAAGGTGTACCTACTTGGATTTCATCATCAAGGGGGACGTTGACTTGTTTTTTTGGCCAAGTATAATTACATGGTTAATGGTATATATTTTCAAATAACTTGACACTCTTATTACTATAGGATTGTGAAGTAAGGGGGTCGGTCCTAATACCAAGCTAGTAACATTGCCAACATAGATCCCTTTCAGCCTAAACATCCCAAAACTATCCATAGATTACTTTCTAGTTCCCTAATTTCACCCAAATTCCCTATCACACTTAAACTAACACTTTATAATAATCTAAAAACATTCATGATGACCACTTAGTTAGCATTTAGGTTTTAGTTGATTATTTTCTTTTTACTCATTGTATTGTAAAAACTTGCATTGTCTAGTGTTGGTGCAAGATTTTTTTCTGTGTGTAATGTCCCTTACTTAGGGGCTCCTTTCTTCCTACAGATGCTCTGATACCACTGTAATATCCCTTACTTAGGGCCTCTTTTTCTTCCTACAAAAGCTCTGAACAACTGTAATATCCCCTTCAAATAGGGAATATATAAACTCATAAAGCTCTGATCACAGATACAACTGCAGAATAGATTCAAGTATGCATAAACAAATCACAGAATAATCTCTCAATAGCAAATAAAGATCTCATTACTGGTTCTTCTAGATGATTACACAATTGAGTCTCTGTTATACAAAATAAAGAATATTAAAATCCTGGTCTTATGCATATAAAACATGAAATATAGTATTGAAAACCCTGGCTTTGCAAATTTGGAAGTGAAATCTGAATCTGAAGGGTCTCGGCCTTTTTGTGTCAACACACAGACACCGTCGTCAGTCGATATCTCACTGACGTCGGTCTCTGTCGGTTGGATTTCTGCCGACGTCGGTCTTCAGTCGATCGATGTCGGTCAATGAAAGCTTTCTCTACCGATGTCGGTTCCTGATGCGGATCTGTACGGACCTATACAGACTTGGTACGGCCGCCAACCTGTCTGTTCTTAACCCCTGATAGCTGAACCTAATGATCTCATGAATATAGATTTTAACACCAAAATCTATCTCTGTATAACTTATTGGATCAAAAACTAAATAACAAAATACCTGTAATACTGTGATAACTTCTGAGTGAAGTTATCTCTCAACCCTGAAATTCTGTGATAACTTCTGGATGAAGCTATCTCTCAGATCTATATCTCTGTGATAACTTCTGGATGAAGCTATCTCTCAATTTGGCAATAAATCAGCTGATATCTCATAGCCTCTAAATCACACACAATGAAGAGGGAACGTTCTTCACTGCAATGGAATCCTGGAACCCTTGGCTCAGTCTTCACAGAAGAATTTCTTCAATTTTCAATAATCAATAATCAATGCATAATGAATAATGGCCTCCATGAGAAACCCTTATACCCTCAAAAAGATATGCTTTCCCTAATTAGGGTTTTCTTAAATTAGAATTAGGGTTTCTAATTAAAAATAGGCTAAATAATTAATATTTGATTAAATCAATCAAATATTAATATCTCCCTCAATACATGTCGGATCCTCGAACCGATCAAAGCTAGTGAATCAAGGAGTGATTCCTCACATAACCATATCAAAATAAAGGCGCTCTGCTGCATATCAAATATCCCTAAAAAGTAGGAGCTCATGCCCAATGTCTGAAATAACCTGAATGAAAACCAAATGTAGAAATTCTGCGAATCAAAGTCAAGCCAAGCTCCAATATGACCCTCTATCCATCCTATTAGCCTACGAAGGTCACATAATAGGCTAATCATCAAGACTCTCAATGTCCATGAAAAAGGGGACATGACAATGTGCCTATTAGATCACTCTCATTAATACAATTACTTTTGTGCTTACTTACATTTTTTTATTTAAAATAGATTGTAAAATATTTCCTTATTTTCATTACACTATCATTTTTCTTGACACAATCTCTTACAGACTATTTTTCTCCCTACCTACAGTATAAAGCTGACTTGGTTGACTCTATATCCCTTTTTCTAGTCAAGTTACAGTGTTAGGTCAACCTAGTTGACCCTGTATCCTTATCAGACTATCTTTTTCCTAGTTTGAAGTACTAGGTTAACCTGGTTGACTTTGTACTCATATTATTGACCTTGATTCCAACTTAGTTCTCTCTTTCTCTTTCCTTAGCATTATATTCATTTCTTCAAATCGTCATAAAATCCCCTATTATAATATTCTTATATAAATTGAATCCATTTAGACACTATATGGGATATTCATTTTTACCTCTATTTCCTTCCCGATAGAACCCTCACTCTAGGATCACCTCTTCCCCTCCATCTATGGATTATAACATGGTTCAAATCACACCTCAAGACAAAGTAGGTGGATCTAATCCTTTTTATACCTATCAAGATAATTCTCATCTTATATCCTTTCAATACAATGTGGGTATAATTAATACCAGTATATCCAATAAGCCACTGGTAATCTGCCTTCAAACAACCCTTCCCCTAATACCAATTCATGGAGTTCTACTAAAAACACCAATCCACAGATATGACTCAACTTTTTGCACAAGTCATACAACAAATGAACATAAGGCAAACTTCTAATACCTCTCAAATGATGTAATTACAATGTCATTTGATCAATTTAGATAATCAGCCTCTAGATCTCAATCCTCAATCTAATCTAAATTTTATTCCTCCACCTCTTAGGGATGCCTCAAAAAATATTATTCCTCAACCTATAATGAATAACAAAGTGATTTAAAATATAGAAAATGAGCCTTTATCTCCTTTCATTGTATGCATTTATATAGGCAACATATATCCAACTATAAAATATGATGAAACTAAAGGCCCTACATCCTTTCTCAAAGTCTTTGGTAATATTTATAAGGAGTGGATCCAAACTATTACTTTTATTACAACTAAACTTCTAGTTAAAACCTTCACTTGTGATGTATTATAATGCTACAACCAACTTCCTCAACATTCCATTTGGCAACTTGAGGATTTATTCAATCCTTTAGTTAAATATTTTCCACATAATGACCTTCCTAAATTTTTCCTTAGCCACTTCCAAAATGCTAAGCAATCTCCCACCGAATCAGATCATGATTTTATCAAATGATGGAAATCTATGGCCCTTAGATTTGACCATAACATGACTGATGATAATTTGTTTAAACTCTTTATAATTGATTTAGCTCCTTTGATTCAATATAAGGTTCAAAATTTTGCTCCTCAAATAATAAATGAAGCTCTTAACCAAGCTAAATGTCAATACGTCTTGATGCTGTAATTCAAACCTAATGCCAAATCATTTAATTGATCTTTTCAAACTTTTACTAATTTCATCACCGATAATACTCTTCAAACCAAACAAGGAGGTACCAAAGATAACACTCCCTCATCTTCTCATATATGAATCATTGTGTAGTAAATGAAACAATTCTTACCATCCTCTAAACCCTTTACTTATCATAATAATCCTCCTAATTAGTATGACCCTACTACATTTTTTTGGTTCCACATTGACATTGGTCATTTCTATGAAACTTAATGAGGGCTTACCAAATTTGTTGTCTCCTCTATACTTGGTGATTCCTTCAATCATCAAGCCATGATCTAAATTCAACATCAAGAGTACAACACCACTTCTCAAACACAATAATCTTCCAAAGCTTCTTCTTCTAACAATAACAAATATTTGTCCGCATCTAATCTTTAATAAACTACCAAGGACATTTATTCCATTGATGCCAATTATGACCAATATTATAACAATTCTCTATATGCTAACACAACTAAGGTCAATTATCATTTCAAATCACCTCACAAATATCCTATCACAAAACCTAAGAAACTATATTTGGAGGAACAACTTATTAAGAATACTAAAACTAATCATTTAGCTTTAGAAGCCCTTGAGGAACCACCTCCTTCTTCTTAATCCCTAACAAATTCCATTCCTTTAAAATCTACCATGCCATATAAACCTCATACTAGTTCTTCTTCTAAATTCCATTAGAATTTTTTGGAAGAACATAACTCCATGCCTTGAAATATTCCACTTATGGATTTAGTTTATACCTCCTCTTATCATCGTAAGTTCCTTATTCAACAATTATAAGAAATTGAATATCCATATTTTATATATGAAGAACCACTCCCTATGGAGCCTCAACCTACTAATGTGCAAAAAATTGAAACTATTTTACCTTCTTCTAGGACTTATATTTAATTTATTGGATAACACATGATTAATGATAAGATCCTTTTTTATACCAATGATGCACCATTATTAATTAAAATAGTTATTAATACTACACTTATTTGTGAATTTTTATTTGATGAAGGTTTTGGTATTGATGTAACATATTTGTGGATTATTTAAAAACTTGGATATAATAAGGATCATCTCAATAAAACCCATGTTACTTATCATGGATTTGATAAAACTAATAAAAATCCACTTGGTTGTATTTGGCTTCCTCTAAAAATTGGACCCAATACTATTCAAACTAAATTTATGGTCCTTGATTTTCCCTTATCTTATAACATACTCCTTGATCACCCTTAGACTCATAAAATGTGGGCCATCACTTCTTACAGTAGCTAATGCATCAAATTCTTACATAATGGTAAATGATATAAGCATGAGGCTGATCCCAACTCTTGGAGTATTCAAATTCCTAATCCCAAATCTCAATATCCTATCCCTACCATTCCTACCATAAATATTGTTCACTTACCTAAGTTTATCAACATCAATCTAGATTTAAAAGTCACTCTTGTTGATGTAGATGATAATGAACCCAATGACTTACAAAACTACTAAGCTACTTCCCTATATCTTGGAGTGGCTTCCTCCGTCATTATTACCTCATGACCAAAATATTCATCTCATTGATGAGGTCACTAATTTTTCCCCACCATGTAATTCTTAGGAACCTTTTTTATTAGAAGATGCCTTCACTTGCAATGACAATGGAGTGGATAAATTATTCCAATATTCTTTAATCATGTCTCCTCAAAAGTTTAGTAACCTTGGAATTTCACCTTCTAAAACTCCCCATAAAGCTAAAGCACGTAACATTTCTCCAAACTATGATGATAACTATGTCATGTCACAATCTCAAGACTTGTATGTTCAACATTATCAGAAAACTTTAGCTCAAATACATGGTTTTAACTAGGATGTGCATACCATTTCCATAGATTTTGGATTAAATTTTGAAGGTTATGTACCTATTGTTAAATATCTACTTCTCAATACACCTTGGGTGGTATAATAACTCCTACCTTTAAAACCTTTAAAAATTATTGCATCTTCTTTACCACCCATAAATCCCATCACTACATTTGATTATTCCGTCTTCAAAGAAACTAATGATGTATAAATCCCATTGGATCAATCTACTCCTGATATTACATTAGATGTCAAGGCCACAAATTTCCATCATATACATTCTAAACATGATCACCATGGTAATAAAATTATGGATTTCAAATTAGATGTTGAGTATTATTGTCCTCTTCCCACTCTGCCTAGTGATGAATCTATTCTTGACTTACTTCATGCCCGAGAACCTCAACATCCTTGGTAAAATCACAAACTTAGGTATTTAAAAAAATAAATCACTTTTTTCAACAACTTCATTGCTAGCATCCATCCTAAAACTAATTCAATTTCCTTTTTAAAAAAATCACCATATCACTTCTAAGATGGAATTGTTATGCTTATCGAAGAAACTACTCACATTGAATATGGTACTCCATCATGCCCTTGACATATTATAGTTTACCATGAAATTTAACCTATAAAAAATAATAACTTTAGATTATTTTTTGACTAATATCATGAGATATTTTCTTGGTCTTATAAGGAAATGCCTAGTATTTACACTAGCATTGTGGTGCACAATATCATCACTAATCCTGATGCCAAACCTATATATCAAAATTAATGAAAATTTCCACTTGAGGTTCCACCTTATGTCACAAATAAATTATCAAACTTCTCAATGCTATATTTATCAAACTAGTCTACTATTTTGAATGGGTTTTTAACATAGTCCGTGTTCAAAAAAAGCTCACCATGATAATTCCCATCTATATTGATTTCCATAATCTTAATCTTGTTTGTCCCAAGGATAATTTCCCTCTATCTTCAATCAATGCTATTATCGACTCCATAGCTAGTTATGAAATTTTATCTCTTATGGATGGATTCTCAGGATATAATCAGATTCACATTGTTCCTGAAGACCACCATAAGACAACTTTCACCATAGAATAGGGCACGTATAATTTTTTTAAAATTCTTTTTGGTATTAAAAATGTTGAATTTACTTATCAAAGGGCAATGAGTCATATCTTTCATGATCTTATCCACAAAATTTTCAAAACCTATGTGGATTAACTCATTGCTAAGTCTATGTATCATAAGACTCATATTTATGATCTTTCCATCATCTTCAACCATCTTTTTAAATACAAAGTTTGACTAAAAATGTATATTTAGTGTCACATTCAATAAATTATTAGGATTAATAGTCTCTCTCCATGGCATCGATGTTGACCTTAAAAATATTAGCATTATCATCAATATGCCCATCCCTCAATCCATTCAAAATATTTGCATTTATATTGGTAAAATTGGGGAAATTAGATGATTCATCCCCAAAATGGCATATTTTATCCACTTCTTCAATTACCTTCTTAAGAAAGGTAATGATTTATAAGGGACAGATACTATCAAAAAACATATGATAACATGAAAGAATCATTACTTCACCCACCCATGCTTCATCCCCCTTGTAATAATCACCCTTTGATCTTATACACTTATTATGCACCCATATCAGTTGGGGCAATGTTTACCCAACAAGATGATATTGAAAGAGAATATGCCATATACTATATTAACTAAGGCCTCACTAATTATAAGAAAAGATACACAAAATTCAAATGTAATTGGCTCACCATATATTTTTTACACAAAAAACTTTGACATTATATGTTTATTATACCACTTATGTTATCATTCATTCTGATCCCCTTCATTACTTCTTATCCAAAGCCTTTCTTCCTCGAGATAGAATTGGAAAAAGGATGATCCTTCTCATGGAATTTTATCTCTAAATTATTACTAAGAAAACTATCAAAGGATAAATCATATCTGATCAACTTGATGTATCTCTTGTGATCGCTATCGACCACCTTCAAGATGGTCTTCCTAATGACATTATTCTCTATATTGAAGATCTTAACCAGGCCATATATATTAAAGATCAATTCCATAACTTCACTACTTATCTTGAAACAGGTAATCTCTAGGAAACCATTATTCTCCCTGTTACTACTAAACAAAAATTAGTTATTGAAGAACTTCCTAAAATTAATGTTGATTTACACGAGGATACTTGAATCCTTCATTTTGATGGTGCTAAATGCATTCAAAAGGCTAGGTAAGGTTGTATTCTTACAGTCCCTCTTGTCAAAATCATCTCTTTATATTTTTTCTTGACATTTTATATCACTAAAAACATGGTAGAGTATGAATTTTTAATCTAAGGCATGAGAGTTGCCCTTTATTTAAATATCTAATATTTGCATGCTTTAGGTGTTTCTCAGCGCATTTTTCATGAATTTAATGGTGATTACCAATGAAAAATTTAAAATATCTTTTCTTATCATCAAATTGTAGCTAATATCACCAAAAAAATTCATTTCATTAACCATCAAGCCTATCCCTCAAGATCTAAATTCTATTGTTGATTCCCTTGCTTCTTCTACATCTATTTTTCATCCACACCATGTTCTTACTAATCACACTTTTTTTATCTAAATAAAATAATATCCATCTTATATTAACCATAAAATTAACTTATCTTCCATATTGAAGCTATCACCATTCAACAAAGCTCATGGTACAAAGACATCATTCAATTTTTGGAACATCAAACTTATCCTCCCAACCTAGACTCTTGTGAAAAGACTCACATTTGAAAATAATATTTTAGGTATGTATTTTGATATATCATTTATTATTTTAATCATAGAGGCACCTTTCTCCACTATGTTATGCAATATGAGCTCCCTCCTCTTCTTGAACAAGCACATAGGGGCATTTATAGTGGCCAATATAGTTGAGATGCTACATACTATAAATGCCTATGTATGAGATAGTTTTGGCCCACTCTTGAAAAAGACATCATCAAATTTACTAAAAAATTTACCCATTAACAACTTCATGATGATTTAATTCATTCATATCGAACCAATATTCAAATCATATAATCCCCTTGGCCATTTTCCATGTGGGGATTAAATCTCGTAGGAAATTTATCTTGATCTCAATACGGGCATGTCTTTATAATCAAAACCATAGAATATTTCACCAAGTGGGTCAAGACTATTCCCATTTTTAATGTCACTTGTACCACCATCTCCAATTTCATCCTTAATTGAATAACTTTCTATTTTGGTATCCCTTATAGCATCCTTTCAAACAATGGTGGTATTTTCAAAAATAAAGATGTCAAATGGCTCTAAAATTTAAAATCAATCAAAAATTATCCATACCCTATCATCAAAAATGTAATGGCCAAGTCAAGGACACTAATAAAATTATCCAAAAGATAATTCATGAAACCTGCATGGATTGGCACCCGCATATCTATATTGCTCGTTGGGACTACCATACTAGTATACGTACTAACACTAGGGCAACATTATTATCTCTAGTCTATGGTTTTTGAATCATTATTTCCATTATAATTTAAGCTTCCCTCTCTCTTGATATATCTCTTCATGGTATCATACCTGATGAAGAATTATGTGAATCTCACCCTCATGTTCTTGATCTTCTTGATGAACACTATCTTTCTAATTTACAATATAATCACCAATACAAGTCCCATATTTCCAAACAACATAACAAATGAGTCAAATCTCACATGTTTAATGTTGGTGATATTTTCCTTAATTTAGAATACACTTATGATAAATAAGGTAAGTATGACCAAAAATAGTGGGGTCCCTATCTAGTCAAAGATATTCTTTGTCTGAGCACCTATCACCTTTAAACCAATGAAGGCCATATTTTCAAAGATCCCGCCAATGTGCAACTCTTTAAGAAATATTTTGCCTAAATCCTTCACTTATTTTCATTCTTTATATATGATATATATCTAACACTTTTTTAGGATAATTACATGGGTCTCATTGCAACAATTCTCTCTTTTCACAAACCTGAGTCCTTCCTCTTAGTCATTTGGTTTCCCCTTTTCTCATGAGTTGAATTTTAAAACCATGGATAGGACATGATCTTCCTCATGATGTACTTTCATCCTCTCTTTTTTCATGTCTTTTATAAAAAATTTAGTAGTTCTTGGGTTTCTCATTTGTGAGTTGTAGTGTAAGATAATGGATAGGACCTAGCCTTCCTCATAAATACCACCTTTTTCTTATCCCAGTTATATATCCAATAATTTTTGGTACCCTCATGGGTTTTTATTTTATGAGCTACAGTGTAATACCATGGATAGGACCTAGCCTTCCTCATAAAATCATCATCTTGTCATTCATTTTCTATAATGTGTTTTCTAATGGTTACGATTTTTTGATATTTTTTTATCATCTTTAGCTTTTTCTTATTTTGATAGATGGAATTTGCACAATAATCTGTGTTATCATGTTTTCCCACATTTCCCTCATTCTTATGGTAAAAAATCAAACTTTTCTGTCATTATAACCCTTTTCACCCTTTGTCACCATTTTTGTGATTTGAAGTAATTCAAATTATGTCATGTTTCACTCCTCTTGATTTCCTTTCCAATCACTCCGCATTAAACTAAATAAGGTTGAAGAAAATATAACACATCTATTTCATTTAGATTTATGAGACTCTTAGACACCATGCTCTCTAAGTTTATTTATTTTAACAACCAAGTCCCAAGTATTCAAATGAAAGTAATCTTTAGCACCCATGTTTGGTTTTACAAATCTGTATGTAGGAGGAATAGAAAAATCCATCAAGAAAGTTAAAGCCAAATCATTTGAAACAAAATTCAATGATATACAAAATTCAACATTCAAATCTCAAAATTTGAAATGACACAAAAAGACATGATTCTAAGCACATCTCCTATCTCTAATCAAAGCTCAAATTCTATAGTTGGCCTAATAATAGAGCCAAGGTCCATTGGGTGTGGTGGGCTAGTAAATTGGAATAGGAGAACTTAACAAACTCTATGGTGCTACCAAATTTCTTGTGGAAGTACCCAACCTTCATAGTATACTGATAGCTTTGTAAGGGGTCCTAAGGAATGGGGTACATGTGGTGGGAAGGTAGGTCCATTTTATTTTATCATGCGTATATCCTTCATGGGATAATTACATGGGTCTCACTGCAACAGTTCTCTCTTTTCACAAACCTTAGTCCTTCCTCTTGGTTGTTTGGTTTCCCTTTTCTCATGAGTTGAATTGTAAAACCATGGATAGGACACGATATTCCTTATGATGTACTTTTATCCTCTCTTTTTCATATCTTTTATAAAAAAATTAGTAGTGCTTGGGTTTCTCATTTGTGAGTTGTAGTGTAAGATAATGGATAGGACCTTGCCTTCCTCATAAATACCACCTTTTTCTTATCCCATTTATATGTCCAATAATTTTTGGTACCCTCATGGGTTTTTATTTTATGAGCTACAATGTAATACCGTGGATAGGACCTAGCCTTCCTCATAAAATCATCATCTTGTCATTCATTTTCTGTAATGCGTTTTCCAATGGTTATGAGTTTTTAATATTTTTTTATCATCTTTAGCTTGTGCTTATTTTGATAGATGGAATTTTCACAATAATCTATGTTATCATGTTTTCCCACATTTCCCTCATTCTTATGGTAAAAAATCAAACTTTTCTATCATTATAACTCTTTTCACCCTTTGTCACCATTTTTGTGATTTGAAGTAATTCAAATTATGTCATGTTTCACTCCTCTTGATTTCCTTTCCAATCACTCCACATTAAACTAAATAAGGTTGAAGTCAATATAACACATTTATTTCACTTAAATTTATGAGACTCTTAGACACCATGCTCTCTAAGTTTATTTATTTTAGCAACCAAGTCCCAAGTATTCAAATGAAATTAATCTTTAGCACCCATGTTTGGTTTTCCAAATCTGTATGTAGGAGGCATAGAAAAATCCATCAAGAAAGTTAAAGCCAAATCATTTGAAATAAAATTCAATGATGTATAAAATTCAACATTCAAATCTCAAAATTCTAAATCACACCAAAATACATGATTCTAAGCACATCTCCTATCTCCAATCAAAGCTCAAATTCTACAGTTCGCCTCATAAGAGAGCCAAGGTCTAATGGGTGTGGTAGGCTAGTAAATTGGAATAGGATAACTTTAAAAACTCTATGGTGCTATCAAATTTATTATGCAAGTACCCATCCTTCATAGTATACTGATAGCTTTGTAAGGGGTCCTAAGGAATGGGGAACACGTGGTGGGAAGGTAGGTCCATTTTATTTTATCATGCATATATCCTTCATAGGATGATCTACATAATTCATTTGTTGAGCTAAAACTTATGTGGCTAGGTGAAGTTCTTCAAAGTCCTCAAGGTTAAATTTCCTCTTATTTTAACAAACCTAATTTGAGTGTATTGACTTCGATAAATATTTTATCTACTTCATTCTCCCCTCTACCCATTTCATTTCCCTCCCTTAATAGGAAAGTGTGAATCTAAATCCATTTTATTTTTTATATACTTCCTTCTTATTCACACCTTGAAATACATACTAGCACTACTTTGTTTTAGATTTATCTATCCTTATAATAAAATGACATGTTCAAATGGCTATGGATTACATTCCTTTCACCATTACTCTACATTTCTTGATATGCTTTGATTTCTTTTACTATTTATCATTGTTGTACTTCCCCTTTGTTCAAACACCTGAGTTTGTTTCTACTTGTCTATACATTTTCCATTGTTAAGTAAGGTCGGCTTATTACTTTTCACTCACCAATATTATTTTCTCTTTCATGCACCCTTTTTGATTCATGATTAAGTCTTGTTATTGCTTAGTCATCAATGTTGTGTTACCACTTTTTATTTCCCATCTTTGTTTAATTAAGGATTGTTACTACTTTCACATAGATGTTTGATTTCCATATTTTTGACATGTATGCTTAATTTGATTTGGTGAGTTTGCCTTTATTACTTAAGGTTCACTTGTTTGAGTTTTTTGGTCTTTAGTAGCCTTACCTTTTTGGTTACCCAATTACTCTAAATTATGACTTGGCCATTTGGTATAATATAACACTTGTCACCCTAGCTTGCCAATTTATAATTACATCCTATCCATATAACACCATTTATCTTAGTTTTCATGTGTTTTTTTTCCCTCTTTAGTTGTGTATTCTTGCGTTTGTAGAAAGTAGTCTCTACACCCTCCACAATCAAAAATAAAAACACAATAGATAAAGGTAAGTCAAGGTACACATATGATTTAATTTTTAGCTATTTCCCTTTTAGTCATTTAAATTTTAGTTATTTATGCTTTAAAATACTTTAATTTGTTTAGCCTCAACATTGTGTGTTACTATATTATTTCTCGAAACACCATCCCCTATTGCCCCTGAGCGACACATGATGATATTTGAGTGGAGAATATGTATACACATTATAATTTCACACTTTTATCAATTAATGATGATTATATCTTATAGGAACCCATTAAGTCTCAATCTCTCTGATTGCATGCCTTAAGGGGTGCACTAGAAAAAGTGTGGGAAGACCATTGGTGCTTAGTAGGATTGTTATCCCTTATTGACACTTGTTATTAATCCAACTAGCTCCTAAAAAAATTTCCCTAAGATCTGAATCTTATTTTTCAACTCCTTCAATATTTTTCCACCTTCAGTACCCATTTTCCTAACCTAAAATCTATTTTGGGTAGTTTTCATGACTATGTCAATTGTGTTGACCTTGTACTCTTATTGACAAAACTTATTTAGGATCTTTATTGGCCCATAGTTGACTTAGTCCATGACCTAGTGATTTTTTTCAATAATGATACTAGGTCAGATGGGTTGACCCTATCAGTTAAAACATTAAAAAGAGTTTAGGGTTAAACCTACCTATATAAAAACATCCATTTCACCATTATTAAAGAGATGTCAAGAGTTATTATTGATTTTCACTTCCTTACAATCTATTTTTCCACCATTATACTTGAGGAGTCTTAGCTTAGGTTTCTACTTGGATAAGAATCTAGTCTTGTAGAGAAGTCTTGGATGCTTTGGCCTTTCTTAGTGATCCCTACAAATAATAACAAGCACTTGAAAAGAAACTTTGGTCAAGGGAGAGATTGAGTCTCGATGGGTTTATATTAAAGGTGATTATCTCTAACTTTGCTCCTCTTTCTAGTAAATAAAAGTAGAATAAATAATGGTTTTTGAATAACTCTCTCTCTCTCTCTCTCTCTCTCTCTCTCTCTCTCTCTCTCTCTCTCTCTCTCTCTCTCTCTCTCTCTCTCTCTCTCCATTAAGGTTTTACTTATACATAGATTAATTAAAAATTTTGTACGTAGGTTTAGTTTTATGTTTACTAACCCCCATATTGTGCACAAGATTTGGTGAGCACTAGATTATATTTATTCACTTTACTTATTATTAGTATAGTGAATATGAAAATATAAGAACTAGCTAGGATTATTATATAGTTTTTCTTGACTGGAAAATTTAGAACCCTCTCTACTGACCCTATTGTGATAATAGATCCCCTAATTTTGTCTAGTGGATATATATTGGTAATGTTCTCAATTATATAATGTATCTCCAATCAGAATTGTAAGTAGGATCTATCTTCTCTGAGCTAGGATTGATTTAAAGATATGATTGCATACATCATAGACAGCATATCCCCTCCCAAGCAAAATATAGGTTTGTCAAAAAATCAATATTCAATATATATTATGATTCATTTTGGATCTTTAACAAAATACACATCTATATATTGCATAAAATTATTAGATATCTCTTATGGTTAGATGGAAAGGGTAACCAAAAGAGGTATGAAGTTTCATGAATTTTTCTTTTGTAAACCAAGAAATCTTGGTTGTATTGGATTTAAATACTTATGTTTTCAAGTTATTACCCTCAAAGATAAGTGAATCATCTAGGCATTTAAGGGATATAAACCATGGAAATTGTTGGTTAGAAATAATATTTTGAGAGGATTTCCCAAAGGTAAAGCTAGGTGTAAAGGTTTGCACATTACTGATAGTTCTCTCTCTCTCTCTCTCTCTCTCTCTCTCTCTCTCTCCTCTCTCTCTCTCTCTCCTCTCTCTCTCTCTCTCTCTCTCTCTCTCCTCTCTCTCTCTCTCTCCTCTCTCTCTCTCCTCCTCTCTCTCTCTCTCTCTCTCAATCTCTCTCTCTCTCCTCTCTCTCTCTCTCTCCTCTCTCTCATCTATCTCCTCTCTCTCTCTCTCTCTCCCTCTCTCTCTCTCTCTCTCTCTCTCCTCTCTCTCTCTGTATTATTTTAAATTGGTTGGACCTCTTATATTTGCATCTAATTGGAAGGCTTGGGACCTAATAAAATGTCTTGTAACTGCCAAACATGTTTCTAGTTGCATGGGATCTTTTTACCAAGGATATAGATCAATATGGTGGAACCTTCACCTCAATAACCATTCGTTGGCCCTTACCAAAGGATGCTCTACTTTAGAATGGTTAATTAAAGGTTTAAGGGACATCAAGGATGCCTTTGGGAATAATGGTTGGGTCTCCTCAAAAGTAATTAGAACACATGTATCACATTCTTACTAAAAATCATAGAATGTATTCCATGGTAAGGAAATCTCTCAGCATTTGACTATAACTATGTGAATCATCTTGATATTTGATAATAAATTATATAATAGTATCAAATGCATCAAAAGGCATCCCCTTCATTATTTTTTGACCAAGATGTTATACCTTAAAATTTCATTGACCCATCCCACATAATTAATTATTAATCATGTGTGGAGTTTTTATCTCTCCTATTGTAACTGGGTTGTTAGATTTCAAGTGGCCTGCTCTTCATGTATTGAACCAAAAACTATTTTTTTAAGATGGATATTTTTGTATGATAAGTTAAATATTCATAAATTTATTCCTAAATTTGGATACTTTCCTCCCTTTTCTCTTGTGTGAAGTGATTTTGATTCATTTGAACATATTTTCTTTTCTTGCCAATATGTTGTTAAGATTTGAAAATTTTGTCTTTATAAATAGTCCTATTGTTTCTTACTATGAAATTAAGTAGTTTAGTTTTACCTTTGGATATGTCTATTCTAAAAATAAAATTCATCATTTTTTCACAAATTTTGGTTAGTTTTCTCAATTGAGATTATATTGTTTATATGGAATCAAAATAACCATCAGATTTTTCAAGCTAGAGCTAGGGTACTAATTGAATTCATAGTTGTACTCATTATATGAATTATGGCCATGTGGATATATTTATAATTGAATATTCCACATAATAAATTAGAGTGTTTCCTTTAGATCAATTTTTTGAAAGTCACTTCTAATTACAATCTTCGACATTAAAAATTATCTCACATATTGAATGGAGTTTTTCACATCTAACTATGGCCGAGATAACTATTTTAGAATATGAATGGTCTTGTATTAAAGAATCCTACTTTGAGAAGGTAATAGATCCTATTCCCTCTTGGATTTACCCTTTAGAATCTAATAATAATGGAACCAAGTTTTGTATATAATCTTCAAAAGATTTTATGAAAATCAGTAGAAGCTCTAGCATAGTAAAACCCAATTCCAGTGGTAACATGTCATTTAGGGAATAAATGGAATTAGAAACTAGTGATCTTGTGGTGAACAATGCTCTATTACATAAGGTTCCTAAGGCCTATTTATAATCTCCTTTGGTTCCAATTAGAAAACAAAAATAGATTTGGCATACCTTCCACAAAAACATTCAAGAACTGATTAACAAACTAGAAAAAAATGGTGGACACAGATGGTATTGAGGAAGCTAATGAAGTAATAAATTTTATCCTTGATAATAGTTTCATCTCAATGTTGGAAAATGTTTATAATTACTTCCTACCCATGGATGTTACATACAATAATTATCAAAAGGGACTCGAGATAACACAACAATTAAGACTTGATAAAGATAATCTAGATTCCACTGATAGAAAATGAAAATTTTAATTGCTAATGGTAGTTGTGGGTGAATTTCTCATCCAGTGGACATGCTGATTTTAATTTTAATTTTTTGTTTGTTTCTATTATTGCCTCCTCCACGAGGATTTTTTATATTGACATATCATTTATTCTTTGTCAAACTTTGATATATAGTTGGTTGGTTACATTTGACTACCTTTATGTTAGTACATTGATTTTGTTTATCTTCAGGGGATTTAGTATTGTTTGAATGATATTTCAATATTAAAAAAAAATCTAAATATAATATATTATGGAGAAGAAACATGTTAATACAAAAAAAATGGAAAAACGTTTGGAATAGCTAAATTATTACTAAAAAGTACATACTATAATTGTTAAAATAACAATAGGGATGAAAGTAAATATTGCAATACATTGAGTTGAAATCTTGTTTTTATTGATATGTATCAAGATTGACATGGCTTGCATTCAAATCAAAATTGAAACTATGACATGCAAAAGAATTACTTTATATAATTTATTTTTACTAAATAAATTTAAATATATGTTGAAAATTGTCAATATTTCTTCCACCTACCCAAAAAATCATAAATAGAAAATGTTAAAATATAATATTTTTATTTGACGAGATAAAATCCAAGTTTTACAAGGACTTGTAACCACCAAAGTGCAGTGCAAAAGTTTTAACAAGTCATAAATAGGGATGAGAAGCAAAAAAAAAAGTTAGAGTACTAAAATGAAAGCAAAAAATAAGAAACCAAAACATAATTATAAGGAAAGTCCCTCCTAAGGGTATTTAACATTTGTAGTGTCCTTCACTGGAATGATCTATTTTTCCTTTGAAATTTTTACCTGAGTGCAGTTTATAGGGCCTTCTACCACTTCACCAACGAAAATCATTCTAGGATGTTTTTTTCCTTTAGCCTGCATGGGGGACTACTTAGGGGGGAACCCCTTAGGGGAGCCCTAAGAGGACAATTTTAAAACCTTTGGTGATTGAAAGGTAGGGGATTGAATGGACTATGTAGAATGCATAGAACCATGAACTATAGCTTTGGCCTGTCTATGTAGTGAATTCTAGTCGTGAATGAGATTGTCTAAACCCACCCCTACTTTTTAAACCTTCAAGTTAAATTTTTTTATTTATAGTTTGTTATTTTCCATCTCTTCTGTCATAATGTCTTTCCCTTTTTAGGTTGTCTTAATAGGGGTACCCAGTTCTAGAGAGATAAGATTTAGTTTGGAGATAAATAATTTAAGGAGGAGATCATTAGTGGGGACTTTGATAAGCTATTTTGGGGGGTACAATCAGAGGGATGTTGAGATATCTTGATATGATCCTCCAATGGGGATTCCTTCCTAGATAAGGAACCCTCAGGGAGAGCTATCAACCATAAAGGGATTGGCCATGCTTAACTAAAAGGATAATCAAGCCTTGGTGAAGGATGTGATTGGTGTCATTGACTTGGTGCAGCAACATGGTACTCTCAAAATACTTTAACAAAAAGTAGGGCACACTAATTTTGTATCTATTAAACTGATTAAGTAACAAAAAATGGCGGTAAAATATAAGGGTATATTTAACTTTGAGCATCATGTAATACAAGATTTGAAGGTAAAGGTCAAGCTAGTAGCACAGGAGATCAATCCTTGGAAAGCCTTATTTTTCCATTTGCACAAATTCATTTGTCCTAAAAAACATTATAGTGACTTGTTTTTTTACTGATCTTTGAACACCTTAGTGATTTCACATGGCATTCTAGTTACTTCACCGTTGAATGCCTCTAAAACATTGATTCTAGGCCACCATGAATTTGAGGTTAATCTTAGCATTATGTTTTGTGACTCATTCTATGAATTCTATGAGTCCCCCATTTTTCAACTTCTTCCATACTTTATTCTATTCATGGACCTCCTTACAAGATGTGGTTTCTAATCTATCCCTGTCACCACCAAAAATATCCAGATGTAGGATCAAATTTTTGATTTTGTATACAAGTACAAATTGGAGCTTTATGGAGAATACCTAAGCTCACCATTAAGTTTAGAGTGCCTAAGATAGTCAAAATGACCTACAATTTTTTTTATATTAGGCACAAGAGGTAAAATTAGTAAGGGTTTGATCTATAAGCACCACACTCAAATATGGTAGGTACCTAAAAATCAAAGCATTTATAAACTAAATAGACCTCAGGGTTACATTTAGAAGGTGTCAAAACCTACACATCTATATAAAATTTATCCAATTTGGATACAGTCATCTGAAAGACAAATTTGTTTTGCTCCCAGGTATAGTTGTACGGATTGTGCAAGACAAAAAAAAGAAATTGAGAAGGCATCATGGATTAGTAGGTAGAATTGATAGTTCAACTTCAAGAGCCCACCATTTGAGCATAATGAGTTATTTTTGAGTGAAATATTTTTAAAAATAGCTTAAAATTTTGTCGTCTTCATTGTTGTACTTTATAATGTTTTTAGATTTGTCCATTATTTTTTAAAATCTAGGTTTTTCAATAGTAGTTCTTGCCTATCCTCATTTACGTAATTTCAAAGGATCGTAACTTTTACATATGACCTCGTATTGAGGTATTTTTTTTTAAATTAATATTTTTTCAAGTATAATGCATTGATATAAAAAAAATGTAATAAAATACATATTTTTTGTTCTTTTAGACTAGAAGGCCAAATTGAGCCTTTTATAAACTAGAACAATTATAATCCATCCTTGTAAAAGCACTCCATTATAAAGTGCCAACAAATATTTTATGGGTGAGATAAAACTAAGTAATTTATAAGAGTTTTATGGTGTATTCTATACTTTATTTTTTTCTTTGTGACAGTTTATTTTCAATTGCATTATGGAAAATCTTAATTTCTCGCTATTAACACCATACAACTATAACAGATGGAAACAAAATACTTGAAATACATTAATGATGCTAGGATATATGATTTATATAACAACTCTTCTTACTCCACCTACTGATGTAAAAGAGTTACAATATTTTCTCTTTGAAACTATTAAGGTTATTAGATGCATTCAGTCTTATATGTCTGTAGATTTAAATTTTCGTCTTGATAAATGTACACATCCAAAATATGCTTGGGATAAATTAGCATTATTGTTTGGTGAAATAGATGAGGTTCATGGTTACCAAATTGACAATAAACTCATTACTTTGGATCCTAAAAGTTATGCTATAATACAAGACTACATAACTAAAATCATAGATCATAAAGCACAACTTTATAAATGTATAATTTATAAAAAAGATATTTAATTGATTTTTAGTGCCTTACACAAATTAGGTCTTGAATATTCATCCTTCATCTCTATCTTTTAGAATTATAAGCTACAGCATATTAGATGTCCACCTTTAAAGTATTCTCTAAGATTCTAATGGTTGAACAATAAAAGTTAATAGCTATGGGTCTAATCAAGTCATCCAAATCTCAAGCTCTAATTACAAGTCATCCTCAATATAAACAAGTTTCAACATCAACATCAAATACATGTTCAAGTAAAAAGAAGGAAAATAATTAGAATAAGTAATAGAAAGATAAAATAAAAGGGAAACAATCTTCCTCACAAGGAGATTATAAATCCACTAATAAGAAAGTGGATTCACAAAAAAGGATTGGCACTCCTTGCTATTATTGCAAAATAGGGTTTCATAGTGAACAAGATCGTTGAAAGAAAGAGATTACTGACCTTAATGGTCTTCTCAAGAAGAATAACATCAATTAGTACTCTTCAAAGGATTATTCCACTCTTTCAAATTCAGGAAAAGGAAAAGATATGTTACTAGTTGCACTAGAAAATTCTCCCATGTCATGGGTACTTGACTTAGGTACTTTGTACCTTATGGGTTCTGATTAAGAATAATTTTTTGGATTAGAACCAAGTTTCTTGCCTCATATTCTCATAGGTGATGATTATAAGGTAGATGTTATAGGAAAAGGTACAATTGATGTTGATAGTGATGTATTTGAGGATGTCCTATATATGCCATAGTTATCAACTAACCTTCTCTTTGTCTACCAAATCACTCACTTTGATACTGTAGGAAAGTTGAGTTCACATTCAATTCTATATCAATAAAAAAAAATTAGAGGATAATGCCTTAGTTGTAGTGGAAAAAGTTGACAATCATACTTAGCTTTATTCATTCTCTCATTTTGTGCCTCAGTCTTCCTCTACAATTTCTCTCACATTCTGATTTAGTGAGTAAGATATGGCATGAGTAGTTTGGTCATCTAAATTACTGCTATTTATAACATCTTAGCAAGATATGGTTACAAAGCTTTCATAGATTCATTTTTTAGGGGGTGTATGTCATAGTTGTACCTTAGGCAACATCGAGAGGATAAGTTTGATAAAGGGAAGTCTTGGAAGACTACACAAGTCCTTGAAATTATTCATAGTGACTTAGTGGGTCCATTATCTACTTTTTCTTCTATTAAAACCCACTATATTTTTATATTCATTGATGACTATTTTGAGTACACTTGAGTTTATTTTTTGAAACTCAAGAGTGAAGTGTTTGATAGATTTCTAAATTTTAAAGCTCTAGGAGGGAACTAGTCTAAAAATTCAATGAAGATCCTCTACATAGATAATAGTAAAGAATATGTGAACAAGTTTGAAAAATTTTGTGATCTTAAAGGAATTGATCTTCAGCATTCAGTTGCATACACACCTCATTAGAATGGTGTATCAGAGAGAAAGAATAGATTCTTAAAAGAGATGGCAAGTTCTATGATTCATGCTAATTCATTAGTACTTAAATACTAGAAAAAAGTAATTAATTATGTTGTATATAAAAATAATAAGGTTAGTTACAAAGCTTTAAAGGGGATAACACCTCTTGAATATTGGTGTAACAAAAAACTAGTAGTGGATCATTTTAGAGTCTTAAGCAGTCCAACATGGACTTACAAACCTCTGACAAACATCATGTTTTAAAACAACAAAGTTGAACTTGCATATCTATGGGATATCCTAATGGTATTAAGGGATATCAACGCATTGATCTAGATTCACTTGAGCTTATTATAGAGAGAAGATTTTACTTCAAATAAAGTTCTGTAGACTTATCTTCTAACATTTCTCATTCTTCTTCCTTAGAAGAATCAGATAATGGTGACAATGATACTCCATCTACTGACAAGGATGATGATGTAATACCTCCTTAATAGGGTTTAGCAAGTCATGTTCCTCCTCTTCCTCCTCCAGATCCTCACCCATTCATGCCTTTGTGGGATAAATAGACTTTGATAGATGCAAACCCTCTTGTTAGGGATCCATTTGATAGAAGGAGAACATAGTCATAGCATGATCTTTCACATTTCTATATTGCCACAGCTTTTGATCCACAATCTTTTCATGAAGCCACAAGGATAGATGAGTGGGATTCAATAATGGAAGAAGAGTATGACTCATGAATTAGGAACAACACTTGGGATCTTGTTCTTCTTTTTAATGGATGAAAATTAGTAAAATGTATGTGGATATATCATACTAAGTTTGTAGTAGATGAAAATATTGATAAGTATAAAACATGTTTAGTGGCCAAACATTTTTCCCAAGTGGAAGGTATTGACTATATAAAAACCTTTGTCCCTATTGTTAAGATGAATTCCATTCGATTGATATTGGCTATTGGTGCAACTCATAGTTAGGTTTTACATTAGATGGTTGTGAAGAGAATATTTCTTTATGGGGATTTTAATGAGATATATATGGAGCAATTATAGGGGTTCATTCAAGATTTTTCATTTGTGTGACACTTGCAAAAGTCTCTCTATGGTCTAAAACAAGCCCCTAGGACTTGGTATTCTAAGATGGACAAATTTCTTCTTTCATTTGGGTTATCGAGATGTCACTCAGATCTAAATGTCTATATTATATGGCAGGAAGATTTACTATTGTACTTAGTACTTTATTTTAATGATATCATTGTTACAAGGAGCACATCATCCATCATCAGCAGTGTTAAGATTGTACTTCATGATAGGTTCTCTATGATAGACATGGGCCTATTGCACTATTTTTTCATTATTCAGATAGCATAATCTTCTTTCAAGATTACACTTTCACATCCCAAGTATGCCATGGACTTATTAGCTTGATTTCACATCATTGATTGTAGGCCTACACCGACTCCTTTCTTATCTGGAGTTAGGTTTGAGGTTCATTATTCCACTCCCTTAGTTGATGCCACATTGTATCACCAGCTTGTAGGCAACCTCATCTATCTGAATCATACATGCCCTGACATTTTATATGCAGTTGACATGGTTTCACATTTTATGAAGATACCACATGAGCTTCATTAGAAATCCATCAAGCATATTTTGAACTACATTCAGGGCATTATCAAATATGAGACTCATTATACAGTAGGTAAAAGTTCAGACTTGGTTGAATACATAGATTTTGATTAGTTTGGTGATTATGATGATCATAAGTCCACTTCTGGTTATAGCTTTCACTTCAGATCTGACCCTATTTGTTGACAGACTAAAAAGTAGCATGTTATTGCTCTTTCATCTATAAAAGTTGAGTATCATGGCATTGTTAATGCCACTACTGAGGCTATTTGGATTTATAATATTTTCACTGAACTTGGTGTTTCATTTTGAAAGCCATCAATCATCTACTATGATAACTAGAGCACTACCCAGATCTCAAAGAATCTAGTTCATCATCAGAGAACCAAACACAGATATCTATATGCACTTTATCAGAGAGTTAATTTAGGTGGAGATCATTGATCTTCAATATTATCCTACGAAAGAGCAGATTGTAGATATTTTCACCAAATATTTCACTGAGAGCAAGTATATTCACTTGTGATCTCTTTTGGGGTGCAGGACATCAATTTTTCAGGGGACATCAATTCTTTAGGGGGTTTCTTTGAGACCTTCATTTTGAAGAGTTTTTTTCCTACAGGTTTTCTCCTTTCCTTATCTATTTGTATAGAATACCTAATATGGTTACACATTATCAAGACTCTTAACTGCATAGCCCTACCTAAGCTTCATTTATGGGGGAGGGCAGGGGGGAGGTGTTCATGCATTTCTTTGCTTTATTGCATTTACTTGTATTTGTTATTTAGATTGGTGCACTAATTATTTATTATAATTAATTTAGTATGTTGATTAATAATTTACACCAGATAGGATAAGCTTGCTTAGCTAATACACAATTTTGACACCTATCTTGTTATTGTGGAGTTTCACTCCACTATTCATGTAATTAAATATCAGTGGAACTACATGTGTTGTATGAGTTCCCTGATCTTTATCTTGCACGCTTTGCTTTATATAAGCAATGGCTATTTGTATATTTTATATCAGATCAATATTGAATTATCAAAGAAATTCATCATATTTGATTTATTTATTCATTTTAGTTATTATTTCGGATATATAGTTATTGTTTATTACTATTACTATTTTATCTCGTGTTCATACTTCTTATTAAATTCATCAAGCATGTAAACTAATTCTAACAATGAGTCATCTTAGAACCAAATAATGGCATACTTTTAATGAAATAAATGACCCAAAAAAAGGTGTGTCCACACAAATACGTCAAAGATAATCATCTTAGGAGAGCTTTATAAGAGGACTGAAGCTGGCTCACGCACCTTTGGTGTCATATAAATTGTCAGAAAAACATATTATTTACACTAGAAAACATATACGGTTTGCTGTATTTATAAAAAGGAAAAAGGGAAAAAGTCTGATTCGAAAACGATATCATATGCCACCGATCCTCATCGGCACTAGAAAAGGTAAAACGTTACAGTTTTCAATTGTAACATGCATGTTATGATGGAAGAGGTAATATCAAAACTTACTATTGCAAGCAGAATTAGACCAAATCAAATATTGTGGGGTTGTTTTGATGTTACATTTAATTGATAGATGCATGTAACGAGATGTGACCTGCTTCGTGTAACAATTGTAATGTCTGCATTCAATTCTACGCACTTACTACAGAGAAATATATTTTTACGGTCATAGATTTGGACAGGAGTCTTAACACTTACAACACCATTGTATATATAGTAACACTCGTAATACCATTGTACACATAAGTTTTTATGATGGGGAGCTTGATCTGAATCACGAGCATTCCCATAAGAGAATATAATATCAATGAATTGACACAATTATTTGTACTGGCTAAATATTTTGTGGAAAATTAGGACATTGTTGATTGGAAATACGAGTGTGACAGTTGAGTTGACTTGACCCAAATGCATTTAATAAGTGAAATACTATCGAAAGTAACTCATGCAGATTTACATTGCTTATGAGTGCGTTGTGAAGCAATGTATACCCCCAAAGCGAAAATAGAATTAAAAAAATTAGGTAATTTCGTGAAGTTATGTATGCTCATGTTTGACAACGTATTAATTAATCAACTCATATAAACAGATTTCAGCTTATTTCAATTAACTTCTTCTGAATGTGTAGACAAATTACGCTCCACTTCCCTCGAAGGTAATCTTAATGCTCATGTTTGATAACGTATTAATTAATCTAAATACATACATAGGCTTGGATAAAATATCATATGAAAGTTTTCAAACACTTAAATACTCATTCCGTTATTCCTAGCTTGCAAAGTTCTCGGATCAAGTTCTGGGAAAGTCTTTAGCAAGAAGTAGCTTGAACACAACTCTTGTACTAGTTCGTGCTCTAGAGGACAATTATTTATATGTAATTATAAGACAAAGACAACCAATGCATCCTAACACCTCTTAGCGGAAACATATAATCTAAACGACAATTACCATTTGGAAAGTCAACATATATATATATATATATATATATATATATATATATATATATATATATATATCCACAATTATCATTTAGAAAGTTCAATGAGTACAATTATTATTGTGTTGCAGAAGACAATTATTTATATATAATTATAAGACAAAAACAACCAATAAATCCTATTACCTCTTAACGGAAACATATAACTTATTCTACAATTACTATTTGGAAAGTCGACATGCATATATATAGATATATATCTATCCAATATTATCATTTGGAAAGTTCAATAAGTCGAAAGGCAACTTTAAGATAGTGTAGCTTCTGAACCCGGCTTTCTTGAATAGCTCTTGAAATTCTTCTTCTGTCCTCTCCCTTCCACCAGAGGTGTGAGCCATCATACACATGTCAAACAATAATCCCACACGCCTAACATTGTCTTCCTTCTCATCAATAATTGCCTCTACAATTATAACCTTCCCAGTCTCTGGGATCGCCTCGTGGATCTTCCTTAACAGTTCAACACACTGCTCATTGTCCCGGTCGTGCAAAATCAACTGAAATAATACCATCTCATTAGAAGATATTAAAAAAGTAAAACTCTTTTTTGCAGGAAAGATTAATTAATTTTAAATACCTTCATAAAAACAGCATCCCCATGTGCAATCTTCCGGAACATATCGCCCTCCACATGCTCTACTCCTGCAAATCAAAACGTAAGTAATAACTTATCCTAAAAAGTTTTGAGATGGAGGGTTTTACCGACTATATATGGGAGGCGCATTCTTTATGACATGAGGCAGCTCCAAATTAATGCCATGAATGTGTGGATATTCTTTGATGATCACGGATAGTGCTCAACCTATTCCTCCTGCTACATCTACCACACTCTTCACGTTGTTAAACCCATTATACATCTTCACCACGGAAGCCATGACAGCATTAGCATGACTGGCCATGCCCTCGTTGAAAATCCTGTTGGTTTCAGGATTATTGCGGTTATACTCGAATACGCCCACGCCGTGAGATTTGCTGAACGCATAGCAGCCTTCTATAACAGATTCGTGAATGTGCTTATAACCGTCTAGAACACACTTTTCGTTTGTCACTAAAAACATGGGGCCAGATGATTCCTGATTATCTTTCTTTACCATGGATGTCAAATAATTAGCTTTTCCTTTGCCATGGATGTCAATAATATCAGGAATGCTGAGCAAAAGAGCAGCTTTAACAGTCATGGGCTTGGCAGCAGAAAGCATTATTTCTTACAGTTGGAGATGGCTCGCAGACCAAAGATGAGATGTGGCTTCTAGATTGAAACTCAATCCAATTTTAAGACTCTTAAGAGAATCGTGTATGTAGGGCAGGGCAGGATCGGCGCATCAAATCAGTAAATACGTAGGGCTCGTGGGTGCACTTTCAGAAAATGGGAAAAGCTTTATCGCCGGCGGCCAGTTTTTTCTCAGTGGAATGAATCTACTTTGAGTAATCTCCCAAAACTTATTATTTGGAATAAAAGATAAAAACTGCATGGTCGGCGTTCGTATATTATGCTTTTTTTGGAGAATGAATCTGTATAATGAATGACTTGACAAAAATATTATTTAGAACGAAAGTTTATTATCTCAAATCTAATTTAATGAATTTAGCTTGACTGATGTGTCCAAACTTATTGTTTAAAATGAAAGAAACAAAATTCATGTTTGGCATTCGTATATTTTGTTTTTTTTTTTTTTATGTTGGGGGGGAATGAATTTATAGATTGTATAATATGACAAAAATATTATTTAGAACGAAAGTGAAATTTTATAATTGTCTCCCGTATATTATTATTTTTTTATAAAATGAATTTACTTGAGTAATATTACAAAAATATTATTTAGAATGAAATTTAAATATTGAGAATTTATTAGATTTAAATAATAAGAATATATTAAATTTATATCATGAAAACATATTAATAGGTTGAAAATTTTAGAGTTATTATTATTTTAGATATAAATAAATGTAAGAATTTTGAGTTTATAATTTAATATGATAAGCTTTTATAATTTAATATGAGAGTTATGAATACATTTTCAATTTATATAATTAATTTATTTAATATTTTTATTATTTTAATTTTTTAATTTGCTTTTATAAATGTTGTATTAATAAAAAAATGTAATTTTCAATCGAACGTATTTTAAAAATAATTATAAATTAATAATATTTAATTTTTAGTAATAATTAAAGGTTATACTTTTATTTTCTTGATGGAATGGAGTCTACTTTGAATGATCTGTCAAAATTTATTATTTAGAATGAAAGAGAAAAACTTTACAATTGACATTTGTATATTGTCCTTTTTTATGGAATGAATCTGAATTTTAAGTGGCACCAAAAAAAAATTATTTAGAACCAAAAAAATAATAATAATTGATGGTCATATACTATATTTTTTGTTATATAATGAATCTACTTTCATTTGCATACCAAAAATATTATTTAATCTACTTTGAGTGACATACCAAAATATTATTTAAAATGAAATCCAAATATTAAGAACACATAAAACGAAAATATTAGGAACTTATTAAATTTAAATAATAGAAATATATTAAACTTAAAAATTAGGAACATATTAATAGGTAAAAAAAATTAGAGTTATTATTAATCTCTGTCAAGATAGGAATTATAGAAATCACTTTATAATTAATTAACTTTTATTTACTCAATCAAATCGTTTCAAATATATGTTTCAATGATAATTATAAATTTTTCTTAAAATTTACACCATAAATAATAACATATTCCCTCAATGTTATTAAAGCATATTCTTCTAAATTGGTTATAATTTTGATATATATCCCCTGTTATTTCAATTAATCTAATCTTCTTTTAACTAATTAAAAAACTCAAAATATTTATTATTATAATAATTACAAAATTTGTTTAAAGTCTACAATATAAATAATGAAATATTGCTGACTTTTATTAAATTAATACTAACTACAATTTTTGAAAAGTATGGACCATTAATACTAATATACCATTGTTAGTAGATTAAAAAGCCGGACAGAATCTCAGTATAATTCTTCCGCCAAATTCTGCTTATTTGTCTAGCTTCTTGTTAGAAACTCAATAGGGTACCTACAAAGATCTAGGCATGAAGTTCGGTGGACACGAGACTGCACTACTGGTTACAAAACATTTCAATTTCTATTTGAGATATCAAACCTGACAATATTCTCTTCACCGATCATCACTCTTTCCCTCATCGCATTAAACTCAGTAATTTTGGCCAGGCTTGTTTCTTCTCTCCAGATATTCTGTTTACCTGTGTATTCATATTATATGTTAGTGTCTTTGTTATATACCATAGGTCATGAGAAACCTCAATTGTACATAGTGTATGCTATTTTTTAATGTAATTATTCACATACTCCAAAATCTTTTCGCTAAATCAATGAATGAGACAACAGAGCCAATTGGATGTCTTTTTTAATGTATATATTAAAATAAGAGTTTGGCTTCCCTCTTCCCTATTCGTCCTTGACATGGCTGATTTATTAGTAATTTAGATCATAAAAATATAAAATGCCTTCCCAGTTTTAGTATTTTCAATTCAATAATGTCTGATACACGAACATTTTCAAACTCTTATAAAGAATGGATAAAATAAACACGTAAGCATATGTAGATTTTAACAAGTACAATTACACAGCAAACACTTTTATAAATAATGGATAAAATAAATACGCAATTTATCTCTATGTTATATGTAAATTAGCCAATAGTTTTATAATATATATTATAGAAATATTATATTCTAAATCCCATTATTAATACTTTTTTATGTTTATTATTATTATTTTTTTACCTACCATTAACTTTGTATTGAGTTTACATTATAATTTTATATGTAAACTCAACTTTAAATAATTTAAAATTGTCTCTATACAATCCTTCTTATTTTAGTTATGGGTAAATTTGAGAGATTTTAGGAGAGCCCATTACTTAGCATTGTAAAATTTTATAGAGACTGGATCTCCAATCTCATATGAGAGCTTTAGAATTATTTTTATGGACATATTTTCAATTTATATGATCAATTTATATGAATTTTTTATTACATTATTTTTTATATTTATTTCATGAATAATCATAAATTTATAATATTTTTCTTTCATCATATATTTTTATAATAATTAAAAGGCACATAATCTATTTAGTTTTCAATCTCATGCATCTCTTACTAAGATAGAAGAATAATAATTTTAATTAACTATTAACATTTTTCCCATTAACACAACTTTTAGAGGCAACAACTTTTGATTTGAGAACTTATTTGAGATCTCACACAAGTCAAAATGAATATATAAGAAATAAGAGTGCAGTTAAAACCCACACTATCATTTTAGGATCAGTTTTTAAATATTTCAAGTGGTATGTGTGACCATCTAAGGGTTTACAAATGCATGTTAATATATTTGTAATAATTTTTTTAATTTTAGAAATAACATATTTTTTGTAACATATTTTGGAAATTTACTTTTATTAGTTGTTGGTTTAATCATTTGGTATCAAAGTGGGTTCAAATCTTAGAGATGTCAAATATGGTTAGAGGATGAGGAAAAATTGCATAGATGACCATGACTACATAATAATTGCATACATAAGTGGAAGAATTTATTGTGGTTATCACACATCCAAGAGAAACGCAAGAGGTACATGAAACATAAAAAGAAATAGATTATGAAGAATAAATGCAATAAGAGTAATATCAATAAAAAACCACCATAAATTGAAGAAAGGATGGTTAGGGCCTTAGAAGGAAGAAAAGAAGGAATCAAGGTGGAAGTTTAAGAGTATGGAGGTTGTTTAAAACCCAAGGAATTGATATGATGGTTATAAAGTATGGAAAAAAATTGAATGGATAAGTTTGAAAGAATAAAAGATATTAAATTTTGCATACATAAAATTGAAAGTTCATGCAATGATTTAGTGGGATCACTCACCAAAAGAGACACAAAGAAAGGGTAATGAAAATATAAATACTTGGAACAAGATGGAGAAGAAGCTGAGGGGAAATTTTCTTCCTGTAGATTACGCACAAATCCTCTATATAATAAATCATAATTTAAGGGGAAAATATCATAGTGTACAAAACTAAACACATGATTTTTACAAGCTATACATACTAGTGGAGCATGTCAAAACATCAGAATAAATGGTTGAAAATTATGTAAATGATTTAAAGTTTTCTATTAAAGATTAATTTAGCATGCATAGAGTAAATAACATGAAAGAGGTTTACAAATTATCTTTGATGGAAAATTAAAATAAAATTAGACATGATTTTAGAAGATCAACTTGGATAAAAAGAGTAAAACAATCTCTAGTAAAGGGAAGAGGTGGGTTAAATCTAACTAGAGGAGAATCATTATATGGTACAAGAAAGAAAGATGATAATAGAAAAGGGTTTTAATATGACAAAGAGGAATAGGATTTCATAGAGGTAGATGCTATGGTAGTGGTAAAGGATGGAATGGTTCACACAAACATTACATTTTTTATAGATGTGGGGAATGAGAAAACATGTTTGTGTCTCTTCGCTATCATGAACGAAAAAAGAGACAAGACGATCAACAAAGAGTAACTTTGGTTAAGTCTGAGATAGAAGAAAATAATATAAAATTTTCATAACATATGTAAGTGAAAATTTTATGATGAGGAGAATAATGATATCTCCAAAGAAAGAACATGTGAAAAATAAATAAGGTGGTGATTCATGGTTGCATGCATATATTTTTCAAACAATATGTACTTTTAGAGGTAAGGTATGAAAAATAATTATAGATGTTGGTAGTTGTTCAAATATAGTTTTTATTGAAATGGTTGAGAAATTATGTCTGCAATGTGAAAAAACATCATTATCCTTATCAAATTTAGTAATATAAGAAACATAATGAGCTTATAGTAGATAAAAGGTATTTAATCAAGTTTTCTATAGGAAAAACTTAAAGGAGTGATATAAAGTGTTATGTTATCCCCATGGAAGCATACATGTTTTAATGGGAAGGCCATGGAAATTTGAAAAAATAACAATTCATGATGGAGCAAATAATACATATATTTTTTATAAAGGTAGTGCAAAGATAGATTTATTTCCTCTTGAATGAGAATGGAAGGTAGAAAGCATGTTTTCCATGAAATAATTTATGAAATACATGAAGATTAAATTTTGCTTTTATATATTAATATAAAATATATAAGACACAAAAGTTATGTAAATACCAAAATAACTAGCAAAAGTATTGAAAGAATATTTAGATGTTATATGAAATGAGTTACCAGATGGTTTAGCATTAAATATGGGCATTCAACATAAAATTGGTTTGATTTTAGGATCAACTCTACCCAATCAATAAGCTTATAGCATGAGTCTAATAGAACAAGTAGAGTTGAATAAAAATGTTAGTAAATTGGTGAAAAAATGTGTCAAGGGAGAGAATGAGTCCATGTACAACCTAGGCATTTCTAATTCTAAATAAATATGAAACATGGAAGATTTGTGTGGATAGTAGTGCAATAAATAAAATCACCATAAACAATATATTTCTTGTTGCCTACCTAGATGATATGATGGATGTGCTTGCAAGAAAAAAATACTTTTTTAAGGTTGACCAAAGAAGTCACTATTATCATATTCTAAGTCGTAAAAGGAGCTGAAAGGAGAACAACATTAAAAATTAGGTATGAATTATATGAGTGGATGGTGATGCCATTCATATTGTCTAATGTATCTAACACATTCATGAGGATGATGAATACCATGATATGAGATTACATTTGTAAGTTTGATGCAGTGTATTTTTATAGTATTTTAATATTCAATAGGATTAAATAGTATCACTAAAAACATTAGATAATGGTACTATAATTATAAATAATGGAAAATATCTATTCAAATAGGAATAAGTGCAAGCTTATGTCGATTTATTTTAAATTTATTTTTGGATTTATAGTTTAAATAGATGGTGTAAAAATGGATGAAGAAAAGGTAAAAGGAAATTTTTGAGTAGCCTATTCCAAGAAGAATATACGAGGTAATAATTTTCCAGGGTTTATAATTTTTTTTCAAAAATTTTATTAAGAATTTTAGTCATATTGTGGACTAATTTTGAATGAATTAGACTATTTTGAATGTGGCCTTGTACCCCATAAAGTGGAGTGAAAAAAATTTCTCCAAAAATAAATTTCATATATTCTAAATAAATTAGAGTTTCTAAAACCATTTGGAAATAGATCATTTCAAATAAATTAGTCTATTTTAAATAAAATGGACTTATACCCACTAAAGTGGAGTGAAGAGAATTTTCTTCAAAAATAAATTTGTTATATTCGAAATAAATTGGACTATTTCAAATCATTTGGGCATAGATCATTTTAAGTAAATAGGGTTATTTTGAATAATTTAGACGTATACCTATAAAATGGTCAATGATTTAGAAGAAGATTTTCTCCAAAAATAAATAAATTTATTTTTTCAACTAAATTACACTACTTCAAACCATTTAAGCATAGATCATTTTGATTAAATTGGGTCATAGATAATAAATAATTTGAAATTATACCCACTAAAGTGGAATGGGGAATATTTTATCCATAAATATCATGTAACTTTTCTATATTCCAAAAAAAAAATTATTTCAAACCATTTGGGAGCATATCATTTTGAATAGATTGGACTATTTCAAACTCGTGGCACCCTTATGGGCCTTCATACCGATTTTGATCCTTTGAACTAGCTTCCATAGTTGGGACATTTGGCACCGTTTGATTTGCCAAATTATGGATGAAAACATATTAATCTTCAATCTAGTTCATCTATATAATAAAAGATCTCAATGACAATAGTTTGTTTGTTGTTCATTCAAAAAATCTTCTAAATAAGCAAGTGTCAATTTACTAATTCAATAATCTAAAGGAATCTCCAACCATAAATCAAATTTCACTAATAACCAGAGCAAAGTAATTCTAAATTAGAATCGATTATTATGAAATTAGTTTAGAACTATTTTTGAAATAATTTAGAATTGATTTGTATGAAATTGATGATATTAATGTTTATTACTAGAATTATAGTTTATAATCAGTAAATACACTTGAAAGAATCATGTGAAGTTACATCTCTTTAAACATTGGTTCACAACTATTATCATGAATTTTTTGCTTTCTCCCAAGAATGTGATGATTGACATCATTTTGATTCTCCAATTATTTTCATTTTTCTAACTTTCATTTCCAGTATATCTACTTGAAGTAACATAACTCATTTTCAATTTTTGATTTGTAACATAATTTTGAGAATTACAATCAACGAACAACATGTTGGTAATTAAAAAATAATCTTCAAAGGTCCCTCTAAAAATAATTTCATCCAATTTTTTTATGTTTATATTGAATGGCTTAGAATATTTTTTCCCCCAAAAAAACATAAAATTTGAACTTGTGTAACCCATAGCTTGAATGAGTATCTTCAAATGATTGTCCTCTATCATTGACCAAATGCCAACATGAGAAAAATATTGTAGTGCTACCTTCAAATTTTCGTTGGAATGATCTCAAATGTAGTATGACATATTTTTAATTTTATAATATTTTTTTTCATATCATTAATTTGCATATCTTTTATTTTGTGCACAATAAATAATATGTCATCCAACCCCAAAATCAATGGTTTTTTAGATGTCTATTTTAGCTCCTCCTTCAAAATGTCTGTAATTTTTAAAAAAAGAAATGAATAATTTATTAATAACAATATTATATTATAAGAGATATAACATGAAATTTTTTAAGAAAATGTTTTACGTGTTACTAGACTAGTCGTTGATATAATTTTAATTTGCATTTCTTATTGTAACATAAAAACATAATGCATTTCATTTGATTCACATTTCTTTAAATCTTATAAAGATTCATATAAACACATATAAAAATAAGTACATGCTCAGGAACTTTGTAAATATAATACTCATTATACACGGATGTACCATTTCTATTTCCAATTTTGTAACACACATATGGATATATAAATTCATATTGAATCCTTATAACTTGACCATGAATGTATCATAATCTGAATCAGTCTGGTTTATCCATAACTCATTCTTCATAGACAATTATAAGAATTTAACATTGATGAACCAACATATATTATTATTTTTAAAGTAATGAAAGTATTCGTTGTAACTCTTATGCATACCAAAACATATTTATATGTTTATGCAGCCCATCATAGAAAATAAAAGAGGATTTACTCTTCTAAGTCATATTTCACTATCACTAAATTCAAATTAGAATATAATACACCTTAATAGTTGGACCCCCTTTAATACTTACAATAAGACACATCAAATAAAAAATTGTTTGAATCAATAGAAATATAATAATTTCTAGCATGTTAATATCATTTATTATTATTTTTATTGATAAAGAACAATGTCATTGATACTTTGCATCAAAATTTATTGTATGGAAGACATAGTATAGAACATATTGTGTTATTTTAAATTTAATAAATTAAACATGTAAACAACATTGTAATGGGTAAATTAAACTTGTAAAAAACATTTTAATGGGTAAATACAACCACATTCAATCTACACAACAATAAAATGAACAACACTTTTCAAATCCCAAGTTGATGCAAGTTTATATTTTGTTGTCTTCTACAATCTCCTATCCATGAAGAAAAATTCAATTGTAATGTGTTTAAATAAATAAAGTTAATTAATACATTCTAGACTTGTATGAAATTGTATAATTATGCATTTATTGAAAGGGGTTATCATCTTTTTTTTTAATTTTTTGTGGTTTGTATGGGTGCACTCTTTCATTGAAAATTCGGTTATTTATTCCCTACAAATTGATTTGATATTTTTATTTTAAAAATAGAACTTATGGTAAAGTTTGACCTTATGTTTTTTTCATGGAGGCACCAACCTACGGAGTTGTGTCATGGGTTGTTGTGTTGTAGACACAAAGTGTTAGAGCTATGTTGTGTACTGTTTTAATTGAGATAGAAACAAATGAAGAAATATTATGTTAGTATTATAAATCATTGATAAATAAAACATTATATAATTGAAAAAATATACATGATATTAATATGTTACCTTCTTCATCTTGTGATGTGTCATGTTCATTGATATGATTTTCCATTATTATTGTTTCCTCACTTGTATGCAATGCCATTGGTGCTACACAACAAAATATTCCAGAGCTGTTAAGTTTGAATAATAAAAGTGTATACACCAAAAGATTGTTAAGATGTTATATTGAGAAAATGAAACATGATTATAAAAAAATAAAAAATGTTATGCACTTGGTAGTAATTAAAGTAGTTGTTCTTGTATTGGTTGCTCTAATTTTTCAAAAAAAATTGAAATTAAATATTAAAAATCATTTGTTCTTCAGTTTCTTTAATGCAAGATAAATTTCTTTTCAATTTTCTACAAACACGCACCAATCCAGCTCTTATATATACCCCTAGGATGTCACATGCATCTAAATCATTGAAAGTAGAGATAAGTGTCTCCCAAAAGATGGTATCTAGATCATTTATGAATGGCCTTCCTACTTTTTGTGATCTAATAATTTGAAATGTTGGTATGTCTTTGTAGATGTCAAAATCATCCTTTAATTTATTTTGTTGAAAATGGAGATAGAAACCTAGTAGATGAAAATGAGTTGGATCCTAACAAAATTTGATACCTATAATATTTATCCAATCAAATCCATAACTATCTAGACCCCATAATATGACAGCCTTATCTTGCATGTAATGAAAATCACCAACATGTAGATTCTTGAGAGAGTTCTAAATAGTAGGATAATGTTCTATGATGTGGATGATGAATACATTGAAGGCCCTGACAATAATTTTTTCAATCAATGCCTAAAGAAATAAATGAATATGTTCTTCCTTAAAAACATCATTGAGATTCAGAAGATCAATAATTATCAAATCAATGTTCACATCGAGAATGAACATTTCACTAAAATCTTCTAAAATGGATGGCCAAAAATAAGGGGGGTCATAATAGTAGTTGAATCTTTCTGTATCTATCCCAGCAAGATGACCTCCATCATTATGTAGATAAATTTTCAATATGTTTAATGAATCTTGAGAGGATGCTTCCCATCACTTTTTTTATATACTTTCATTCAAGACACAAATTGTCAAACATTTTCACAAAACTTTTATAATGCTCCTTTACCTCTTCAGGTGTGATTGTTTGGTCTAGTGGTAGTGTCGTATAATGGTTGTTGAAATAATCTACAATTTTTGATAATATGTTACTTTTTAGCTTCACATTTTTGCACCAATTATCCATGTTCTTGTACTTAGAGGTTTTTAAGAAGGAAATACATCCTTTTTCTAATAAATCTGCTAAATCTACTTTTTGTTTGTCTAAAAGCCCTTGAATATTTCTAAGTACTATTATACCAATCAAATTAAATCTTGCTTATCTAAACTAGGTAAATTACTACTTTAGAACAAATTAAATGCCTTATCAAAATAATCCCAAACATGTTATTCCATGAAAAGAAGGCATTTTCTCTCCTACAATTATTGTGTTAAGCAGTTCATTTGTGTTGACAAATGTTCATCTTATTCATGTATTTCTTCCATATTTTTCTTCTCTATTTCAAGATTCTTCTAAACTCTTAATTTGATAAGTTCACATTTAGATCAAACTCTTTAGATAAATGAATCCTTATAAATTTTTTCATTGGCTTCATTCTATTGATTACATATTTTATGCACAACATAAAATAGAGTACAAGTTTTCAAAAATCTTGCCCTTCTAAAGGAACATTTATTTCTCAATGATTGTGTATTGTAGTCTTATTTTAAAAGAATTATTTATTATACGATAATTATGTGTTGGTCATCTATAATTTTGAACTTTATAATTTTTTCTCCATCATATCTTCTAGGACTTCCTTTGATTCAATAAAGCAGTCACGATTGATTGGATCAAAAGGAATTAACAAATCATCCTTAATTAGAACCTCATTATTTTTTAAAAATGAATGAATCATATCAATCACCCCTCTTTCATTGAGATTTCTTATTTTGATATTTACATCCCCCAATTTATAGAGTTGTACAGGAATTTTCAAGGTGTAATTGCTAAAGGAAATATACAATGTAGAGAATTCACTATGTGTCTCATCAGAAGTTTATATCAATAAAAGTGTTTCAACATTTTATTCAATCTTATTTTTCTCCACTAGTGTGAGTACTTGTATGGCCTCTTTAAATTTTGCATACAAATATGTTTCCCTTGCTTGTCTTATTTTCTTCAATGTTGATTCTCTCATGTTTTTATGGTATCTTAAATACATGTTTGCATGGTGGCAAGTAGAAGAAGTTTTTGCCCCTTGTTCATGTTTTTCTTTCAACATGTTTTGTATTCTATTGACCAAATTATCTTTGTCTATCAACCCAGACATTTGAAGGCTGTCACAACTATTCAAATGAAACATAAATTGTCACAAGAAGGAGAAATATTATTTTTTGTCAACTCCATTTTATTAGGTGTAAAATTAGTGAAATTAGTTGTAGCTCGATGGATAATTCCCTCTTCTCCATTCCATACTTCCATTTGGAATTGAAGGGCATATTCAAGTTCATCCTTATTATCGGCCAAGATTATTCCAATTAGAGAAGATTCTTTTCTTGATGTAGTGCTAAACAAGTGTAAATCTGGATGCATGTTTGGCAGACTAAAAAATTCAAAATACCAATTAGCAAGAGGAATTTTGTCACCACCATAAACTAGAAGATGTTTATATGGATTTTATTTTAGTTTTGGTATTTTATATAGTACTCATCCAAATTATATTGGAGTGAGGCCTTCTTCTACATTTTATCTAAACTCTCATTGAGTGAGGTCACCTTCTGCCTTTTAAGTGTGGTAATTCTTTTTCACCTGAAGTCATTTTGTAACACAATTAAAATGATTTAAATATTGATTTTTTGTAAAATGTAAGTTGCATATAACATCATTTCATGTAATTTTTTTGTGTTTCATTAGTCATTAAATGTATCAACAAATGTTGATTCCAAACTACAATACAAAATAAATATTCAATCTTCGTAATATATACATTAACTCATACTTTAACTAATAAGGTATAACCAAATCAAAAATAAATTATGTGTAATAATGAATATAATATGATGGGTAAAGGAATCCATGAACATATTTTTCAAAGGAGAGAGATGAGGGGAAGTATTTTTATATTATGTTTAAAAGTCCCATCAATAGGTACATTCAAGGTATCACCTAGGAGACACGTTTCAATCATTCACAAGAGTACATTGTTTCGAGATGATCATTTATGCCTATTTTTGGTTGTACATTTCCAAGTGACATTTGAAATTTGGATACCATTCATTTCTATTTTGGTTGTGGTGTCCCAAAAATTTGACACTTCAATATTTTGGGGAACCCCCTTTTTTTATTTTTTTATGTTTTGGTCTTGTGTGTGTCAGTTATATTGCTTGAAGTCAGTCCCCTGAATAAAGAACTTAAGTTCTATTAGTGTTTTTTTTCATTTTTTGTTTACTTTCCTCAATTTCTCCTAAATTACTCCAAATAACTAAATTCATTTGCTTATAAACATCACTCAAATCCTTTTACTCATCCACTTCAACACTTAAAGCAAGCTAAAAGTAACTTAGTTCATTTTCAATGCAAATTAGGGTCTCTAAGTTACTTTACTTCCTTGAAAATTAGTTAAATTATCTTGAGAGCCCAATTCACTCCCCATAGACCAATTTGGGTTTCTTGAATTACTTTACTTACCAAACTAAATAAGTTAAGTAGTCCTGAAAACCTAACCAACACTCCCTATTTCTAATCAGATTTCTTCAGTTATTTTACTTGAAAAACAAAAGGAGTTAAGTTGTCCCAAAAACCTGACTAACACTCTATAGGCCAAATTAGGATTGTGAAAGTGCAATTCCAATTCACGAACTTGAATTACTCATGAAACTAGACTAATTCAGGATTCCAAAAGCGCTTTACTTCATTACTTAAAATAAGTAAAGTTATTCAAAGACCCTGATTAAAAAGGTAAGTAAGGGCCAACATGGATTTACCATGATTTCAATAAATGCATTGGAATTTATATAAATTTTATAAATTCCACTCCATTTCCACCTCATTTCTAGGTCATTCAAATAAGTAATAGCCCCTGTGAACCCCAAGCCATACATTTTTATTCTCTAGAGCAATTTTGAGTGATTTTATTCTTAACTCATTTTTAGTTGAGGTAAGTAAGTTATTACTAAACCAATTCCAATCTCTTTTTCACTTCTTTTCATTTTTTTATCCCCATTTTCTTTTTCTCATGATGCCATAGTTTTATGACTATCGGTGTTATTTTGCTTTGTTTTCTCTTTCAAATTATTGGTAAAAGTTGTTTTAATTGAAAAATTAAAATCTCAAAATATCTTATCATGTTTTATTCATTTTAATAACTTGAAATTTTAAAATATTTATTGAAGCTCTAGTTTTCCCATTTCCCTACCTAATTGGGTTTACCAGTCCCTCTTTCTTACTTTGAGTTCTTGACAACTAGTAACTTGCCCAGAAAACCCTGATTCATAAAGTCCCTAGTCCTTTAGGTTTCCCATTGCTTCTTGCTTCAGATCCCTTATCCTAGGTAACTCATGTAGGAAATCCCAAACTACACTAAAATCTTACTCAATTGGGTTTCCCTTTCCCCAGTACTTCTTCAAGTTTATTAACCTGCATAACTTTAGGTTTTCACTAGCAAGGATCTTCCTACAAAATCCTGGCTCCCAAATTACTTCTTTGGGTTCCTTAAATCTTCTTAATTTGGGATTTTGAACTGAAGTAAATCACTTAAGTAAACCAAAAGTCCTGACCTTGAGAAAACCCATGAACCATCATTTAAGACCTACTCAGTTTTTTTTGCCTCAGTACTTTGGGTTTATTGAAATTACTTACTTCAGGATTTTGAACTAAAGTAATTTGTTGTTAAAAATCCAAAGTATTTATCTCTCAAAATCTAACTATTCTAAAAAAATTAAAGGCTCATGGTATTATAAGGGAGACACTTGATGAGCATTTAGCGTATAAGAGCTTAGACATTCAGGGTAACAGTTTTGTTTGCAACAGGTATAAACACTAGCAAGCCCTGAGAATTCAAAATAAAATCTTCCATTGTGACTTCTTCGCCCTTGAAAGGATGCCTATAGATATCTCCCTAGGAGGATCATTCATCGATAGATACACACCCTATGGTGCTACTGCTAAAAGCATCATGTTTACCATTGAAAATGAAAGGCTCAGAATTCCAAGACTTATTTATGCTACTGAGCAATTTCCTAGTGCCATGACCCAAAGTCCAGAGCCAATTCCTGCTGAAATACTTGCCTTAGGAGAAGAGATTAAGTCTACCATCTGTTCAGAAAATCCGCAACAGTTTTGGGCTAAATCCATGCCTGAAATGGAGATAAAGATTCTAGAAGGCAAACATATGAAGATAGGTAAGAAAATTCCTATCCCAGCACAGGACTATACAGATATGGAATCCCAGATACAAGATCTGGAAAAGAATGGTTTTATTGAAAAGTCTACCTCTCCATTCTGCTGTTATGCATTCATGGTAAATAAACATTCTGAACAAAAGAGAGGAAAGAAACGAATGGTCATAAATTATAGACCATTAAATGCTATTACAGAACCATTCCCATATCCAATCCCTGATAAAAGCTACCTTTTAGAGAAAGTTGCAGCTTGTAAATATTTCTCTCAATTTGACTGCAAATCAGGCTTCTATCAGATTAGGGTCAAGGAAGCAGACAGGGCCAAAACAGCTTTCAGCTGCCCCTTTGGCCATTATCAATGGACTGTTATGCCATTTGGGTTGATGAATGCGCCAGCTTATTACCAGGCGCATATGGATAAAATTTTTGAAGGCACCTCTTCATTTCTCTGTGTGTATATGATACTCTGATTTTCAGTAATTCTTTAGAGGAACATACTGCTCACCTCTCCAGATTTTTACAGATGGCTATTGATGCAGGCATAGTGCTTTCTGAAACAAAGATACAGTTATGCACTACAGAATGTAATTTCCTCGGAATGATCATCCGAGATTCAAAACTGCAAATACAGCCACATATAAAAGAAAAGATCATCAGTTTTCCCGAGTATCTTGACAAAGCTCAGGTACAAGCTTTTCTGGGATTACTCAATTATTTAAACAGTTTTTATCCCAATGCAGGAGAAGATAGATTTGTTCTGCAGGAATTATTGCAGAAAAAGAAAGTATTTCGTTGGGAACAAAAACATACAGACGCTGTTCAGAAAATCAAAACAAAAGTTTCATCTCTGCCAGCTCTCCATATTCCCAGATCTCAAGAAATGAAAGTTTATACTGATGCATCTGACCTCTCATGGGGAGGAGTACTTGTTTCAGTTGTAAATAATGTAGAATTTGTTTGTGAGTTTGCTAGTGGTGTTTTTAGTAGTGATGTACTGAAATGGATTTCCTCTGACAAGGAAATTTATGCTGTAAAGAAATGTCTGGAAAAATTCATGCTTAAATTGTTACATCTGCCACACTTCACAGTTGTAACTGACTGCACCCGATTCTTAACCTTCCGAGAAAAGGATCATGGTAGGAAGGATGGTCGTGGTAAGTATGTCAGGTGGCAAGCCTTTTTCCACCAATTTAATTTTTCAGTACAACATATAGATGGTAAGAATAATGTAATAGCTGATTGGCTAAGTCAAAATCCTCCTGCTACACTTATGCATCAGCCTGCACCTGCACCAGGGTTCAACCTAACAAGAATTCTTAATCAGGCTTTTGATTCCCTGAATCCCCTGATTCAAGAACAAATCCTACGGGAAGGCATGCACCCTCGCTTCACCAAGATTTCAGATGCAGCTGCCCAAGACCTTCAGATGTCTGCAGCAGTCAGGATACATGCCAACCGCAGAAACAATACTGGAGTCATCAGTATCGACAGACTAAACAGTGAATACCTCTACGAACGATTCACTGATTTGCTGAAAAGACCTTTGTGGACATGGCGAATCCAAATCCGATCTGCTCATAATGAACACCTTTACAGATGGGTTGCAAGGTTTGGACCCCATCGTATTCATGAGGAGCAGAATCATGATCAAGACACGGTGGTACACACCATTATCCGAAGACAACTTGAGTGGGAATCCCACTATCATTGTGTCTTGCGTCAGTAGACGGGCTCCTTAGCGGAATTTCTTCAGATCTTTGAGCAGAATCCTGCGACAGTAGGCAGGGGCCGAATGGCTACGGCTTCACTATTATAAATTCAAACTATTACACTCAAGCTATTACACACTTATCCTTGAGAAATTTCTGATTCACAGGATCCTTCGAAAAGGGCAAGTGAAGAGCATACTCTTTGTTCAAGGCTACTAGATTTTCAGACTGAAAATTTTTTGATGATCAAATATTAAGAACTAAGGCCTATATATAGCATTCTGAGAGGTCCTGCCTGCTTGCTTAGCAAGGCGGTGTCTGTCTCATCATGCTTTACAGCTGTGGCTACAGAGAGATGCTATTGGACCCACCACTTGATTGATGAGTTGGTGATGATGATGATGAGGCCATGGGCTGTGGGCCCAACATGTCTTCCGCTTCGTTGAATAAGTCATCTTCAGTTATGGGCTGGAAAAGACATCTTATTTGGAAAGTAGATTGAAGATACCAATGTCGACATCTATTGGTATCGCATGGCAAGTGGCGCGGAGTACAATGATAGTGGGATTCCCACTCAAGTTGTCTTCGGATAATGGTGTGTACCACCGTGTCTTGATCATGATTCTGCTCCTCGTGAATACGATGGGGTCCAAACCTTGCAACCCATCTGTAAAGGTGTTCATTATGAGCAGATCGGATTTGGATTCGCCATGTCCACAAAGGTCTTTTCAGCAAATCAGTGAATCGTTCGTAGAGGTATTCACTGTTTAGTCTGTCGATACTGATGACTCCAGTATTGTTTCTGCGGTTGGCCTGTATCCTGACTACTGCAGACATCTGAAGGTCTTGGGCAGCTGCATCTGAAATCCTGGTGAAGCGAGGGTGCATGCCTTCCCGTAGGATTTGTTCTTGAATCAGGGGATTCAGGGAATCAAAAGCCTGATTAAGAATTCTTGTTAGGTTGAACCCTGGTGCAGGTGCAGGCTGATGCATAAGTGTAGCAGGAGGATTTCGACTTAGCCAATCAGCTATTACATTATTCTTACCATCTATATGTTGTACTGAAAAATTAAATTGGTGGAAAAAGGCTTGCCACCTGACATACTTACCACGACCATCCTTCCTACCATGATCCTTTTCTCGAAAGGTTAAGAATCGGGTGCAGTCAGTTACAACTGTGAAGTGTGGCAGATGTAACAATTTAAGCATGAATTTTTCCAGACATTTCTTTACAGCATAAATTTCCTTGTCAGAGGAAATCCATTTCAGTACATCACTACTAAAAACACCACTAGCAAACTCACAAACAAATTCTACATTATTTACAACTGAAACAAGTACTCCTCCCCATGAGAGGTCAGATGCATCAGTATAAACTTTCATTTCTTGAGATCTGGGAATATGGAGAGCTGGCAGAGATGAAACTTTTGTTTTGATTTTCTGAACAGCGTCTGTATGTTTTTGTTCCCAACGAAATACTTTCTTTTTCTGCAATAATTCCTGCAGAACAAATCTATCTTCTCCTGCATTGGGATAAAAACTGTTTAAATAATTGAGTAATCCCAGAAAAGCTTGTACCTGAGCTTTGTCAAGATACTCAGAAAAACTGATGATCTTTTCTTTTATATGTGACTGTATTTGCAGTTTTGAATCTCGGATGATCATTCCGAGGAAATTACATTCTGTAGTGCATAACTGTATCTTTGTTTCAGAAAGCACTATGCCTGCATCAATAGCCATCTGTAAAAATCTGGAGAGGTGAGCAGTATGTTCCTCTAAAGAATTACTGAAAATCAGAATATCATCTATATACACACAGAGAAATGAAGAGGTGCCTTCAAAAATTTTATCCATATGCGCCTGGTAATAAGCTGGCGCATTCATCAACCCAAATGGCATAACAGTCCATTGATAATGGCCAAAGGGGCAGCTGAAAGCTGTTTTGGCCCTGTCTGCTTCCTTGACCCTAATCTGATAGAAGCCTGATTTGCAGTCAAATTGAGAGAAATATTTACAAGCTGCAACTTTCTCTAAAAGGTAGCTTTTATCAGGGATTGGATACGGGAATGGTTCTGTAATAGCATTTAATGGTCTATAATTTATGACCATTCATTTCTTTCCTCTCTTTTGTTCAGAATGTTTATTTACCATGAATGCATAACAGCAGAATGGAGAGGTAGACTTTTCAATAAAACCATTCTTTTCCAGATCTTGTATCTGGGATTCCATATTTGTATAGTCCTGTGCTGGGATAGGAATTTTCTTACCTATCTTCATATGTTTGCCTTCTAGAATCTTTATCTCCATTTCAGGCATGGATTTAGCCCAAAACTATTGCGGATTTTCCGAACAGATGGTAGACTTAATCTCTTCTCCTAAGGCAAGTATTTCAGCAGAAATTGGCTCTGGACTTTGGGTCATGGCACTAGGAAATTGCTCAGTAGCATAAATAAGTCTTGGAATTCTGAGCCTTTCATTTTCAATGGTAAACATGATGCTTTTAGCAGTAGCACCATAGGGTGTGTATCTATCGATGAATGATCCTCCTAGGAGGATATCTATAGGCATCCTTTCAAGGGCGAAGAAGTCACAATGGAAGATTTTATTTTGAATTCTCAGGGCTTGCTGGTGTTTATACCTGTTGCAAACAAAACTGTTACCCTGAATGTCTAAGCTCTTATACGCTAAATGCTCATCAAGTGTCTCCCAGTCACTGATGAGTTGTGGCTTCGCAAAAGACAGAGAAGCTCCAGTATCAACTTGAGCATCTACATATCTACCATTTATTTCTAATGTAAAGAACTGCGCAAATCTGCCATTGATTAAATGATTGAGGTAGGCAGGTTGTGGTAGTTCTAAGGAAGGGATATTTGTACATACCAATCTTTGCCTTCCTGGATCTTGGATGATGGTAGATTCTTCATAGATGTCTTCAGGTAGTTCTGGTTCAGCTTCTTTTTGTGGATTACTGCATTCTCCTTCAGGGCAGTAATCTTGGTCAGAATAGAAAATGCTTCCGACATCATCTTCTGGTTCATAGCCATCTTCCCATGAGGGATCTGCTGCAAGGACTGGTTCTTCGGCAGGCATAATCTGTTCCCAAATGGGTTCTCTTATTTCTCTTGGTGGATCTTTGCAGGTGAACTTATTCTTGATCCACGCTTCACTTGGCTTGAACTGGCTAGGATACTGCACAGGAGGATTCTGGAGCCTGTGCATAGTAGGCGGCTGTCGCGGTTGTGAGGGCTGTCTCCCTCTGGATGATTCTCCTCGGACAAAACTTCTTCCTCTGGGTCGTTCTAGTCGCTCAGAAACTTCATGATGAGCGTGAGACCAGGGACCATAAGCCTCATAGGCTTGTCTGGCTTCTCTAGGCCTGTAGGGACGAGATCCTCTAGATCCTCGCTGCATGTTGGTCATTGGTTGTTCTAATTCATCTGCGAGAGATTCTAGTTCTGCTGCGTCTTCATCGTCAGATGCTTCTTCAGGCAGATCTTCAAGGACAGGTTCAAAAATGTCTTCTTGAAGATACAAGTCTTCATCTGCATCAATAACATCCCACCACGCTGCTGCGGTGGAAGAAAAAATAGCTTTGACTGCGGGATTTTTGCAGGAGCAGTTGGGAGCGATGTGACCAGGCTTGCGGCAAATGTAACAAATAGGGTTATTGGAAGCAGGATGAGCATGTTGACGTCGGCGGAGGAAACGGTGAGGAGGCGCATAAGAATGGCGCTTGGGAAAAGAACGGCGCTTATAAGAAAGGCGACGGCGGCGTTGCTTTTGTTGCTTGCGAGGTTGGATGTAAGGTCGACATCCATAAGGAGCAATTTCGGGAAACAATGGAGCAATGGCTACTGCTTGATGCTTGCTAAGCTTCTGTATTAAGCGGGTCTCAGATACTAACAACATAATTTGTTGCTGAGTAAAATCAATGAGGTCAGAAAGAGCAAGATTAGAAAGCTTGAGACCTTTTAAATCAATATAAGCCAAGACTCAGTCAATTAAATTATAAGGCATTGCCTGGAGAAACTTCATCTTGATTTCAACAGAGCTATGGCACTGGCTTTCATAGGCAAGCTTGCGGAATTGCATAGCAAAAGGCTGGAATTGTTTAAGATCACATAACTCCATTTTCATTAGCCATTTTTTAGATTCTAACTGCCGATTGGCGACAGGAGGAGCAAATTCATCTATCAGCAATTTGTACAAGGCATTTAAAGAATCAGGTTGGTTATGTACAAGAGCATATTGCTGGTCAGTAGGGATGCTATCCCACCAATGGTTAGTAATTCCCCAGAGATATTTTACAGCAAAACAAGTGGTGCCAGCTTGATCGAGGTGAGCTTGAACAGCAAGGACACGCATAGTGTTGCACCAACTAGCAATTTCGTTGAGGGGATTAATAGAATCATCTATATTCAAATACCATGGCTGTAGGTGTACATGAGTACGCTGCATGAGAGAATGACCATGGGAATTTTTGGTAGTGGAAAAAGAAGGTCCAAAAGAGACTGAGCAAAAAGGTCTGGAAGATGACTCAGCCTTTTGATCTTCTTTAGATAACCAAGTTAAACTATCATCAAGGTTCTCTATTTTAGAATCAATAGATTCTACTTTCTTTTGTATTTTATTTACAGTATCCTTGATTTCTATGACATCTTTACATAAGTCATCAAAATTTTCTGCAAGATGAGAATTGAACCTAGAGACATAGTTCCTCTGCTTGAATTCATTGGAAGGATTTTCGTATGCAGCAGCAAAATAATGAACAGTGCCTGCAGCATGTCGATAGACACCTTTGGCTGGTGGCCATCTTCCTCCTCTATAAAAAGTAACTGTGTCTTCTGAATAGAAATCAAGACTGTCTTCGCGAGGAAGACTCATGAGAGTATGGGGGAGATCTTTCCCCAAATCAACTTCTTCATCCTCTATTAAAATATGACCTGTTTTGACGGATCTACGGGATGAGGACGTAGATGGTCTGGTAGGAGAACTTTGAGTAGATCTCTTTGAAAATGATCTAGGCAGAATATTAACAGATCTACCATCACTTTGGTGCACAGTGGTTTGGCCTTTAAGCTTTGGAGAGACATGTTTGAGCCAGTCTAATTTCCATTCAGCTGGGATCTCAACAGACTCTATATGTCCTTTTTGCAATTGGACTGTACCACTGAGTCTTCTAGCCAGAGGCAGGTTCTCTAAGATTTTGGGATGGTTGGTGTTGGTCATGCTATATAATACAGAAATATTGACAGTGGCATACTGAAACTCACCAAACATTTCGAGACCATATACGGATGTAAACAGACCCCAACAATCTAGAGATCCATGTCTAACTTCTTTGCAACCTTTGTCGCGGACTGCGACTGACAGATTAGGACAAAATTCAAAACAAATAATATTATCGTCATTTAAACGACCAAGACTAGACAATTGGCATGAATGTTTAAAACTCACTTGACGTCGGTCACACAAAGCTAAATACATAACTGGTTTTATATTGGATGGAATCAAGGGTTTAATATAAATACGGATCAGACCAAAATGCACAAATTTGACATCCTTATGAGAACGGATATACAGAATTTCAGGTTCTGGAAGTAAAGGAAGTAAATTTGTTTGGAAGGTCTTCTTGGGTTGATAACAGAGATTAAGTTCAACTGACTTAATCCTAGGCTTGACAAAAGACAAATAAGTACTATTATACAGAAACTTAGACTTAACAAGTTCAGCTTGTTTATATACATTAGAAGCCTTTAAAGCCGGGGGCTTGAATAAACTAGATTCCTTTTCAAGATCTATTTCTGTTATCTCAATATCTGGACAATCAATCAACTGATCAGGGATGAAAGGAGGTATCTCATACATTCCCTCAATTTCAGACTCATTCATAATTTCTACAGTAGATGTGGAAGGTATTTTCCCAAATTCCATTGTGGGGAGAGAAAGTTCTGGTATGCGAGCAATTTCTGGTAAGGGAAGTGATATGCAGAGATAGAATGGCCTATGACAAAATGGATAAACGGCCTGAGACTCGATGCAATAGATTCCCAAAGAAATTGACAAAGCAAAGAACCTTTCAAATCGGATCCACGAAAAAGGGAAATGAATCACAACTTACAGAGAATTACAAAAGACTTTGAATATTGAGAATTTGGCTCTGATACCAATCTTTTTCCTATTCAAGGTTTCTAAGCCCTATTACTTAAAGGCAAGTTACTTAGTATTTCAAACACTTCCAATTACTTAGAACCTGAAACTTGTTTAGAAATATTTTAAAAAATAAAGAATTAACTCCTTTCAACTTTTATAAACTAGTTGGAGCAATCAGTGAGTGTTTAAAAAACACTTGTCAAGGTCATTAAAATTTTCCAAATTCCAATGTCTGGATCAGAGAGTTTAGGACGGTCAAAAGAAGTAGTGAAATTTGAAGTACAAGGCAAGATCATTGAGGAGGACCCAAAGTTAGTACTTGAGGAGATTATAAAACCAATCAAGAAGGGTAAAGCAAAAGAAAAGAAGGTTAGATTTCAAGAACCAAAAATGAATTATGAATACAAAGGATACCCCATTGAGTCAAGTATTATTTCTAAACTCACCAAAATATGTGACACAGACATGGGGCACATAGTTGTGATTAAGATTTTGGAAAGATCAAGGGCCCCTGCAAAGACTCCACTATTATACTCCGTGACCAATAGTGGGATTATTTAGGCTACAACTTTCCCAAGTTTAGATTAGTTTCATAATTTTGTGTTAGAATGTACTAAGTACTATGACTGTTTGACTAGGGTGGTAAAAGATGCTACTAGAAATATGGTTGTGAGGTTGGATGTTCAATATCTTAACTATTATTAAATATCCCAACCTCACCAAAAGTGATTTACATTTTAATGGAGATGGTTGAGAAGTAGTGGGAAATCAAAATAATAGAGATATTAAGATTATGAGTACATATTACTTGAAGAAAATAAAACAACCTTCAAGATTCTCCAAACACATTTTCAAATCAGATTTTATTCAAGAAGTGGATGACATCATTCATCTTTTGTAAAAAATCGATGGACAAAAAAAAGCCAAATGGTCTTCACCCTAGATGTATGCCTATATTAAAACCATTGATGTGACTCAGAGTTTTGCTAAGATTAACTGGGTAACAATGATCAGTGATAACATGGATCAATAGTTGAAGAATGTATTGTAGACCTTCAATTTCAAAATGATTTCATATCTTCTATATACAACAACCTCTAGTGGAGCCTTCTCAAGGTTAAAGACTAATGGTACACTATCAATAGTACCAATTTATGAATATTATCCTCAGTTGGTACTTGAAGAATACTACAAGAATTAAATGTTAGTAAATGATGGTTTCTTCTATGAGCTTATTTACAAGTTTGTGACATCTTTGAAGCATATAAGGGTATCAAATGAGGCATGGGATGCAGTCTCTCTATATGGCTGCATTTTCATTCAATTTCTTGATTTCTCATATCTCAAAGTAGGAGGTTTCTCAAGAAGACTTTTCAAGCTACCAATGTATCCAAGTGACAAGTGGATCCTTATGGAATTTTTTGCGCAATTTGTTGAGTTGCATGATTTTCCATTAATTTTCCTATTGTAATGGCCATTATCATTGCCCCACTATTTACAAGGCAAGAAAGGTGTAGAAAGAGATGTATCATCATTACACTTAGACACATTTTGATTCTAGGACAAATTTTGATTATAGAGGTATGGCACATAATATAGTTTCCATCAAATATATGCATATCCTATCACTAGAATATTTGTGGATTGATTACACAAATGAGTTTAATGTAAGAAGAAGGGATAATAGTAGAATGACCATTGAACAAATCCATACATTTGACTTGGCTACCATTCTTGAGAACATGAAAGATGATGGTATTGTTACTATTGATGCTTTCCATATGGTAGGAGGAGATAGTTCCCCACTTCCAGTGAATATTTTTGGATATAATCATTATAAAAACAATTTTGGAAAGGACTTCAAATGTTTTAGTGATGACTTCTAATTGGATACTTGATAATGGTTATTACAGGGAGTTGATAAATGAGACTAATAGAGTGGGACAAAAGAGGAAAGAGATAATACAAGGAGAAAGTAGTTAAGTTCCTACAAAGAAGTTAAATCTAAAGAAAAATGTTGATGACATCTTCTCAATGGTAAAAGATAAGGATTCAACATAACCAACTATTTCTATGTCACCATTGGTTTATACTGCTCCTATTTCTTCTCCCATTCTTCCTTATATTCCCACCTCCACTCATTCCACTTCCACTACACCTTCTTCACCACCACCTCCTCCTTTGGTCGAGCCACCTAAAATTGAAAAATAACCTGAAGAATTAGCATCACAAGAAATAATTTCTTAAGAGAATTCACAAGAAAAACTATAAATTAAAATTGAGGAGGTTGTGGGTGAATGAGAAAAAGAAGAAGAAATAGAGGTTGAGAAAGGAATAAAAACTAATGAAGTAGATCCTGAAAATCATGTTTTTAAATCTATAGAGGAAGCTCAAGGAGAGATGCCAACTCAGGAAGTTCATTCTTAGGAACTAAAAATTCAATATAGTCACCAAAAATAGGTAATTATTAATTATAGAACTTCCATGTCAATTGATTTCTCATCTTGGTTGGCTGCACAAACTACTCCTAGATCAAAGGAAGTGACCAATCTTGAGGAGATAGATTTAAAATTATTGAAAAGACTAGATAAAAGATGTAATAAACCAAAATCAATTAAAGTAACTTCAAAGTTACTAATTGAATCTTCAAGCCAAAAATTTGCTAAGTTAGAAGTTCCTCCCCAAGGAATGAGCAAACAATAAGTCACTAGGAGTGACTTAACATTTACAAGAATACCCCTTGGAGAAGTAACAACTGATACTTTGAAGGAAGACACTCAAACTTTGATTGATTCTCTTTTTAAGAAGTTGGATGAAGAAAAGGCTACCAAGGCAAAGCTAAAGGAATAGAATGCACAATTATGTGAAGTAATTACTAAAGTAGCCAAATATTTTCCCCAATAAGAAATTACCTCAAGAGAACCAATTATGCCACATGTAATAGCTGAGGTAGAGGAAATAGATGATTGGGCAAGGGATATAAATAAATACATAGATAAAATGAAGCAAAAAGCCCATGAACTCTTCCCAAGCATTCTAGATTTTCATTAATAAATTTTGGATAAGATAGTTGAAATAAAAGCAACAAGAACCAAGTTGGAAAATGTGAATGGTATTTATAAACTCTAGGAGGAAATTCTAGAAGTAATAGTTAATTTAAGTGAGAAAATCTTGGTTGAAGAATAAATAGCTCCTTTTGCAAAGAAGGTGAAATAAGAAGATTATCTCTTATCTTTTCATTTGAGCATATTACCAAACATGGAAGAGGAGATGAATAAATTTGAAGAAGATGCACATAGTACAAAATTTTATCTTCAAGATTCCTTTTTTTGTGTCACTGGTATCTGGTTCAGTGATAATGTTCCAAGAGCTATAGAGCAGTTAAATGAACAATTCAAGTAGTAAATAGACAAATCTATAAATCCTTTCACAACCAAGTCAATTAAAGCTTTAAATAAATATGGGGAGGAACTAAAAAGAATTAGACCAAGGATTGAGAGAGTTAAAGCTTAATGTAGGAGGATAGAGAGAGAAATGCTAAGATTGGAGATAGAAATACATTCCACTGCAAAACTAGATGATGTAGAAATCTAATCAATGATATCTCAGGACATAAATTATAGAGAAAAATGTAGAAGCTAGATTCATGAAGTAGACTCACCAGATCTTGAATCTCAATAAATTCTTCTTCTTCTCTTTTTCTCTTCTTTCTTCATATGCACTCTGTGAAGAATCTTGTTTGCAGTAATCATTATGTAAAAATAATACCATTTTATGATTTACTTGTTAAAATAAAATCACTTTTGTAAATTTCAATAACTTAATTAATTTGGCTAAAATGCCATTAGTCAGAGTTATTTTTTAAAAGTAAGTTACTTTATCTAACTTCGTTCCACATGCAAAGTGTTTGTAATCAATCCAAATAAGGAGTTCAAAAAGTGCTACATGTCATTCATCATTGCATGCCATGGTGGAGAGATTTGAAGAAGTTGTTATTCAATGGTTCTTATTTTTAACATAGCACACGTGAATTGAAGAATTTGATTCCTATTAGAATTAAGTATCTTGAAATTGTATAAATAGATGAATAAGCCTACATGCCAAAGGGGGGGTAATTTTTATTTTGGAAGTGTATAAATGTTTTAAGAAATCCAAGACTTTGAGTTTGAGATAATCAGATTATTTTGTATAATTTTTGTGAATAAATAATAATAAAGAGAATTATTTATGTAGAACTTTGTGTCTATGAGATCAATGAAGATAAATTGGTAATCTTTGAGTTATCTTTAAAGCTAAATTGAGTTACCTTCAAAACCTTTTGTAATATTAGGTGATATTTCAAAAGCTTTTGTAATACCTTCAAGGCATCTCTTAGGAGATACCTTTAAAACATGCACAAGAGTGGATTTCCCCTTCAATATATCATGTAGGAGATACCTTTCAAATAGGCACAAGACTAGATTTCTCCTTCATGGAACACGTGGAATTTTCCTTTACATGAAAAACACTACTGGGTGATATTTTGAAGGCCTTTGTAATACCTTCAAGGTATCTCCTAAGAGATACCTTTCAAACATGCAAAAGAGTGGATTTTACCTTTAAGGTATCGCTTAGGAGATACATTTGAAACAAGCATAAGAGTGGGATTTTCTTATAAGGAACAAGTAGAATTTCCTCTACATAGAAAGTGTTAGTGCCCAAAATTGCATTAGAATAATTGGACCCTATCTAGTGAAGTTATCTGAGTCTGGCCTAAACTAAGTGTTGAATTTTGTGTCATGTATCCTTTATCCATCCCCAAGTGTTCCTTTGATGGGTTTGATTAATTTTTAAATTATTTAAGTCCCTAATATCCTTATTTACATGGAAAAAATACTTATCTGTTAGATTATTTGAGCCTTCTATGGTGTACATAGGTACATTCAAGCTCATATAAAAAAATATGTTGTTTCTTCAATCTCATATAAAAATATTTTGGGTCCCTCGATAGAAAGTCCATGTTACACCTTCAAAGTATCATAGTGACTAAGGTGTGGAATTGTCTAATGAACCGAGTGAGAGACATGTGGTCATCTTGGGGTGGCCTTTACATAAGTATCTTATGAATGTGGATTTCTCCTACAAGGAACAAGTAGAATTTTCTTTACAAAAATATACAGTCATATGGAGGGAATAAGAAGGGGCCCACCTGATTAACGATTTGGATCTTTTCAAGATCTGATAGTTATCTCTCTCTTAATCTGACAAATCACATGAAGTCTATGATCCTAGAAGGCCTTGACATAATACCAAGTGTAATTCTCACATTTGATTGTAGAAACTTGACAAATTTAAATTAGACATTCACACTCACATCATTTGATGTTTGTGAGAATGTATTTGATGGTAGCAAGACTATCAAATTTAAGTTAACCTAACTTATTAACCTGCACAAAGGGGAGTCCTAAAAGCTTGACATGTGATGTAATAACAAAGATTAAAGACTTCCAGTGGCCAATGAGATTATAGGATCAAGATTTTAATCAATGGCTCTCATTGAAGATGTGGATCTTAATCCAATGTTCCAAAACAAAAGAATAATTCAAAGGCCAACGTTTGGTTGACCCTTTGACAAATATGAAAATTTCCATGAGAAGATATCTGAATTAAGGCCACATAAGATATTAGATCTTGAGGCATGAGTGAGCATAAATCCTAGCTAGTTTCACCGTTGAAGTCCTAAAAGCCTAAAACTTGCATAAAAAGGGAAATTGTAAGCAGTTGAACTAAAATTGAAGTCTTCTAATTTATTCCAAGTGTGAAGAAAAGCATTATTGGGTGATATTTTGAAGGCCCTTATAATACCTTCAAGGTATCTCCTAGGAGATACCTTTCAAGCACAAGACTGGATTTCCACTTCAAGGTATCTCATAAGAGATACCTTTCAAGCACAAGAAAGGAGATTGAAAGAGTGATCACATAACTATTGTTTGAGAAAATAGGGGTTTCAAATTATAACACTAAAATTTTATAAAAAAATACAATAAATATAATTCCAAGTAATCTACCTATATATACTTAAATAATTTTTTTATAATAAATAGTATAATTTTTAAGAATGTGTGTCGAGCTTAGAAAGGCCCTAGGTTGGCCTAGATAGTAGTGAGCCCTGCTGTAAAGCCCAATACAAAAGGAAAACAAGTCAAAGGAGTCAAATGGGAGTATAAGACAAAAATGGGTAGACTCAACTAGTTATAGTTCAATACGGGTAGACTCCTTATTTGGTTTAAATTCTATGGAAAATAATTTCACAATAATTACTTTGCATCTTTTTTGATCATCTTCATCATCTAGTGAAAACTAATTAATTACGTAGATTTAGCCAATAACCCATGCAATTCAAATGTCCTTCCTTATAAATTAATGAGCATGAATATTTACTCAAAATTCATCTCAATTGTGCATAAAGTGGTTAGCCATTACAATCCAAAAAAAATGTTATCCCTATCCATGATAATAGAAAATTTAAGATAATATAAAATGATGGCTGAAATAATGAAATGATGGAGATTACTATGGTTGTTTAGTGCTTAGTGATATTGATTATTATTTACTTATTACTTGTTTTGTGTGTAAAACCAATAGGGACCCAAATGATGAATATTAGGATGATTTGAGCTAATATTTTTTAATAATTATAATCAAATAATATTAATAACTAATATATTTAATAGTTTTGAATTAAAAAATTATAGTTAATCATCTAGACCACCCAAAAGGAATAACTTATAACCTGACAAGGACCAATTGAGGTCTAAATGTTCTTTTCACTTGGAATATGGTGACACTAAGGACCATATAATTTAAGTAAAGTATATAATAGATTTGTAATTAAATATATGTTTTTAATGCATGACATTAAATTAGATGTGGTGAGATTCACCTAGCATGATTTATATGTTCATATAAATTAATACTTTAGGAAGGTTAATATATTTTATGTTCCCATTGGATGTCAAAATCCTATTTGAGTAGCCTCATTGGTGGAAAAAATCTCTAGTAGCCACATCATTATAAATAAATCTTTGTTTAAGTAATATTTGAGCATGTGAAATTAATGTGAGATTAAATTGGTGTTATTTGAGAAATTAATCATGTGATTAGGTCAATGTCAAGATCATGTTAAAGTAATGTGATAGAGATTAAAATGGTGAAATTTGAATGATTCATATTGTGTCAAGGTGTTGATGATGGCACATTTTATAATTAAATAAAGGCTTCATTCTTGACTGGAATGTCATCATGTAGGAGTGACCTATTTGTTACCTATAAATAGACTCTAGACTATTTAATATGTTTTGACATTAGTTTTATTATGAAATTGTAAAGGCCAAAACATAAAATAAAATGGCAATTGAGTTTGAACTAAGTTTGGCTTATTGGATCGATATCAAAATACATGTGAAGATCACCTTACCATAATGGTAGGGTGATTTTGGATGCAATGAACGTTCACTCCATAAGATTAATGGTTATTTTATTCTTTTGAAGGATTGTATTTTATATTCAGTAATTACTCTTTCAGTAAGTAAAGTTTTCAAATATGAAAGAGTTTTAATTATAAGGAAATTTTGACAGGCATGACATCATTATGGAGCTGGAGATTCTACAATTATAAAATTGGATGCTAAAAATTTTGATGATTGAAATAGGATTTTGAAGCCTGGCATGGAAATTTTGAAGCTCAACATAGAAAATTTGAAGCCTAGCTTGGAAAATTTGAAGCCCAACATAGAAATTTGAAACATGGAAAATGGAAGTTATGTTATTGTGAGTCTTGAAAATAGCTATAGTTGTGCAAGTTTGCTATAGTAAAATCAGATGCTAAAAAATTTGATGATGAAAATCAGAATTTTAATTCAAACATGGAAAATTTGAAGCCCAATATGGAAAATTTCAAGCATGGAAAATGAAAATTCTACTATTTTGAGTCTTTTAAACAACTGTAGCTGTACAAGTATATGCATTGTAAACAATATGTGATAATATTATAAGTGAATTTAATATATGTAAATTTTATGTTTTATTTATATAACTCTACCCTCCACTATTTCATCTCTTCTTCCATGTTTATTTTGAGCATTTCAAGCACTATTGTTTGGTATGGATTATCCCTATAGTCTCAATATTTTGCTTTACTTAGTCTTGTTAGTTGTTTCCCTACACTTTTTTTTTCTACCACAAAGAGAAATCAAACTTGAGAATTGGTTGACCTTCCAAAAAGAAAAGAGGTCAAAGGAGTCAAGTGGGTGTATAAGATAAAAAATGGTTAGACTGCACTAGTTTTAAATCAATATGGTTAGACTCCTTATTTGGTTTAAATTCTATGTAAAATAGTCACATAATAATTAATTTCCACATTTTTTGATCATCTTAATAATCTAGTGAAAACTAACCAATTACGTAGATTTAACCAGTAAATCATGCAGTTCAATTTTCATTCCTTTTAAATAAATGAACATGAATAGCTACTCAAAATTCATCATAATTATTCATAAAGTGTTGATCCATTATAATAATAAAAAAAATTCACCCCATTCACAATAATAGAAAACATAAGATAATATAATAGATCATCTCCCATAGCTTTATACTATGGCATTTACTAGAACAATTGACAATACCTGCACCTGTAATTAGGATTTGGGATTCTAGAGCTCGGTAAATGAAATAGTTCATTTGAGTATCCAACTTACTATTGATGTATTTGTGTGTACTCCCAGACGAAATAAATATATTCAACTTATATTTACTGAGGAAACTAACCACCTTAATATTTGGAGGAGTACTAATACCTAAAAGTGCATGACAGGACATAGTAGTTTGGGAATATTTAGATTCATCCTCAGGGCCTTCTAGACTGTTGATATGTGTCTATGTCAAGGATGTAATGAAAATAGCAGAATAATTTTTTTTGGATTATAGGGATAATAATAATATGGTAGTGACACCTTGGGGATTCACTCACTTTTGTTGGAGAGATTATGTGCTTATAACTTACCACCTTCTAGTCTACAAATAGACCCTACTGTAAGGATGACAGGAATATGGTAGTGACACAATATACCTAAATTTGTTATGATGTAAACTACTTTGTAGTTTCCAATATAATCCCAAACTCTTAAAAAAATAAATGGATATACACAATGAACATTAATCTAGTGTGATTCATGTTTAAAATTTTCAAAAAGAAGGATTAAGGTAGGGCAGATAAGAAAGTTCCCTTGAAACAACAAAGACCGATAAATATCCTTTGATTTATGTTAGCAACCCAAATATCACCTAATTAAAATTAGATAACTCAAATCTAATTCATATCTAGACTAATATTGGAATGATCTAAGGTTGTGGGATACTTGTATCTATACTAGACCTCTAGTTATGAGGCTACCTCCTCTGAATATATGATTAATACACCAACTCAATTATTAATTTTAATCTCAATGTCATTATTCATACATACCAAGACCCTATGAACTTTGAAAATATGCAAGACCGTATTGCTTCAATGTCTTGATTGTCAACATATTTTTTGAGTCCTTTAAGCAGTTATACATGAAGATTTCATGGAATTAAATATTCATCTATGTTTGGCTCCTTGACGTCTCCTCCAAAGTCCACAACTTAATGCATTATTTTTAGACCGTTATCTTCTTAATATGTTCACCATTATTTTATTATAAAAATAAACCTATCCTATATAGACCACTATGCATGATGTGATGTCTTTTGTATGGAGTAATACCAGGTATAAATATGCTTTGGGATTTTTAATAATACACAAAGTACTCATGATTTTATCTATATATGATGATCTCTTAACAATTTCATTACCTTGCTTTAAAGTTTATACCTTTTAAGTCTCCATTAAGCATGATTCACCCACTTGATTGTAGAAGTGTTATTGAAGCTAGTTGTATATGTACATTTATGTTTCTTTAACCCTATTTGAACCTCACATGTATCCTTATTGATATCTATATTGAGTTTATTCATCTCAATAATTCATGCATTTGATGGTCGAAATAGACTCCACAAGCCTAGAAAAGGTCTTAAGACTACCAGAGCCCTGATTATAGCATATTTGAAATTGAAAGCAAGCCTATAGGTGTCTCAAAGACACTTATTTATTGATTAAAAGCTAATTTATTGGGCTATTTGATGCACTTATTGTGTTCCATATGTCACCAAGGAATAAGGGAAAAGTAAGAAACTCAATTTTAAGTCTTCGAAGACTTGGGGTTGGAGTAGTTTATATAACTACTACTAGAAATAGAAAAAATAACATAGATGTTATCACCACTTTGAAAGTATGCTAGAAGAAACTATTGTAGGGACATCATATGTTTATGCAGTGACATTTATTCTTGCTAATATTTGTAAAAGCATTTACAACATGAACTAAGCTAAATTGATTCACGTAAATGAACAATGGATATTTACAACATGAACTAAGATAAAGTGATTCATGTGTGGATATGATAGTGAGTTGGGTAGGGTAGAAAAGAGATTGAGCTCAAGATGATCAAAGATAACAAGTTTGATAAATTTTGAGGAAAAAACACATGAAACTATCATCTACCAATTCTAACATAATTCTCAAAGAAAAATAAATGTAGTTTAAGATTAATATGAAGGAAATTCATATGTATAACAACATAATTTGCATGAAAACTATTCACTCATACTAAATTACATGACACATTCGATTGTAAATAAGAAAAAAATAGAGCAAGTATACTATCAAATTAGTCAACTTAGTGTTAAACTCAAGAAAATAGATGCATATAATGTGTGTTATTACCAATTATCTTGTAGAAAATAAACTATTACCCATATAAAATTGTGATAATCAAATATCATAGAACATACACAAGAGAACACTACAGATAAAATCTCAAATTATTTGTCTCCTTGTATTAATTATGGTAACAACTATTTTTAAGTTACAAATGAAGAGGAAACCCCTATTTATAGGCTCAAAAATGCCTAAGACAAGTTTACATGGGCCCAAAAAAGGCACCCAAATATAACCAAGTGGATAAAATGTAAGTGTAAGGTACTACTTGGTCAAATTTCATGACCACTTTGGCTTGCTAGATTCCATCTTTGTGCCTCTTCTTCTTCACTTTCTATAAGTGTAAGTCACTTCTCCTCTCATGGTAGTTCTGGTAGAATTTTTCCTTGTGTAAACTTTCTCTATATTCCTTCCAGCCAATGACTACATTTCTTCCATTTATAACTCAATTCCCTATTGAAATTCCTTGAGGTCAATGACATCTAGATCCAGTTGATCTAAGCTTTCTATAGTAGCTTCTTTAGTAGATGTAGAGATAATTATAGGACATTGAGAGGGGCTAGGATGTGTGTAAGATTCCCCTTTCTTAGATCTCAGAGGTAGGCTTTGTCCACTTGGAGTAACCTACTATATAGGTTTACATGTCATGTTCCTAATGAGAGGAACATTATCCTCTTCCTCCTCCTCTTTTGCTTCCTCATAGTCAGCATTAAACATGATCCCATGAGTTGGTGGGAGTTGGGAATTCACAATATCCTCTTTCTTATTTTCCTTATCAATCCTCATTTTTAGATCGATATTCTTCCTTATCACATTTCTAAAGACTACCTCATCATTCATTGCATCCATGTAAATCAATTCATGCACCTCTTCTCGGTGCTTATATTTCATAGCCACATCCTTTTTGAATTTGAATAAGTGCCTTGTAATGACATTGTTGGGGTCCTATGCCCTAAAATCATCCTTAGGAAATACATATGAGTTTCTATACCTTACATCTACTAAAATGTCCTGACACTTGATACCTTGAAATAGAATTCCAGTCATGTGCATGTTTAAGGTATCTTCGAGGAAATATATTCAAATAAAATTCCAATAGTGTGCATCAGTGTCCTTTTCAAATAAAAATTGATCATAGTTATAACACATCCATTACAAGGGAATTTTCAATCAAAATAAAAGTTATTCCAAGGACCTTCAAGGTATCTCCTTGGAGATACCTTGACATAAAATTCCAATCATGTGCATGTCCAAGGTATCTCCTATGAGATATCTCAAAAGAAAATTCCAACAATGTGCATCAGGGTTATGAATCCAATAGAAAGTTGTCAAGGTTATATCAAATCCTTTGAAATGAACTTTACAATCAACATGGATAGTATTAAAATACCCTTCAATATATCTTCTAAGAGATACATTGAAATAAAATTCCAATCATGTGTAATTTTAAGGTATCTCCTAGGAGATATATCGAAGGAAAATTCCAATAGTGTGCATTAGTGTTCTTGACAAATAAAAAGTTTTCATAATTATATATAATCCTTTACAAGGACCTTTTAAATAAAAATGAAAAGTATTAAAATGCACTTATAGGTATCTCCTAGGAGATACCTTGAAATAAAATCCAAATTATTTTCATGTTCAAGGTATCTCCTAGGAGATATCTCGAAAGAAAATTCCAATACTGTGCATTAGTGTTCTTGCCATATAAAACTTTGTCATGTTTAAATATAATACCTTATAATGAAATTTGAAATCAACATGGAAGGTATTTCAAGTTAATTTTTGGTATATCCTAGGATATACCTTGAAATAAAATTCCAATTGTGTGCATGTTCAAGTTATCTCCTAGGAGATATCTCAAAAAAGAATTCCTATAGTGTGCATCAGTGTTCTTACCAAATAAAAATTTGTCATAGTTATATATAATACCTTGAAATGACCTTTGCAATCAACATGGAAGGTATTCCAAGGCCCTTATAGCTATTTCCTAGGAGATACCTTGAAATAAAATTCCAATCATGTGCATGTTCAAGGTATCTCTTAAGAGATACCTTGAAAGAAATTTCCAATAATGTGCAACAGTGTTCTTACCAAATAATTAACAATTTTAGTATTTATGTAAAACTAATAAAAGGCTAATAATAGAAAATGAGAAGCAAGAATTAAAAGCATATTGTAATTGCATATAACACCATTCTCTCTTCATATTTTGATAGGACAACAAATTACATAAGCAAAATTGCACAGAATACCCAATTCAACCTCTTGGGGGAGGCATTTGTTAAAGCATGAAATACTTCAAAAACTAGCTCCTAAACTATTTTGGTCTTTGGGACCCATTGTGTTGAGATATGGCACTTCACATTAAAATATTCCTTTTGATAATCACTTTCCCTTGGAAGAGAACTGAAGTGACAAGTGGCATCATCTACTTTATTTGAGTCTCAAAGCTTTTATCCTCTTTAATAAAAGAGACTCCTTCAAGGTTTATCTCTTGCCATTAGATTTGTTATTGTGATCTGCACTATCAATTTACCGCTGACCCTTTGACTCCAAAAAGAATCATTGTTTATCCATGTGGTAGATCTATGCTTAATGAATGCTCTTTGATATTTGACTCTCTTTGAAAGAGCACCAAAGTGACAAGTGGCAATGTCCATTGGCGTTAGAGTCTTAAATCCTTTCTGAGGCTTTAAAAAAAAAGAACCATTTGACCCCATAAATTTCAAAGACCTAAAATGTTATATGGCCACCTTACATAGTCAAAAAATATATATACGTACGTCCCAAGTATATAATAAAATGTAGAATTTTAATTTTATAGTTCATGAAGACTAACCAGGGACTTTGTACCTACATAGAAGAACTTCTTAAAAATGATCAAATCAAAATTTGATCAAAATTGCTTCCACTATAGCTTGTTTATAGCTTTTGTAATGTGGCCCACAAGTCATCCCACTCTACCTCTGATGGATATTGTCACTTATATAGAGCTTAAAAATCTCTATCTAGCTCTATCATCTCCTTGTGGGAGAATGCTTAGAGGTTTTGCACCACTAAATGCAACTAAAATCCCAATTTTTCAATTGGAATCAAAATGGTCTCTACCTTTGTGACTATTGAAGAATCAATGAGGGACTCATTTCATTTTATGACCAGAAAATTTTGAATTTGGTTTTCCATCAGCACTGTGTTATCGTTTGGGAAAGGATAAGGGAGTCCCAAATGGACCAATTCTTCAATGTGCCCTTTGATCTCCTTTACCCCTTCCTTCAAAAGGTTAAGTAGATTCTTATATTTGGATGCAACTTTGTTGTAGCTTATAATCTGACTTACCTTTCCTATTTCTACCCACCTACCTATGAGTCAAGATGCCTGTAGAGTTTCATCATATATATCATATAAATTTTGAATTAGTAACTCTGATTTATGTACCTTGGTAGCAACTAAAAGTAGGATATTATCCAAAAAGGAGTCTATTTTTACACACAGAGTATGAGCCTCAAATATAAATTTTAATTCAAGCTTTAAGTGGGTTATGTCTGCTACTATTTTATTGCAACAAGAGACATAGATTTCCTTGACCATGGACACAACTCTAGCTGACTAGGGTCATTGGGCCAACTCCTCTTTTAATTTTTCCACTTCTTTCTCAAGAGTCCTTGAAGTTTTCATTCCAGTTACCCTTTTATGCCTTGACAACATTTAGCTTATGTTACAGTTGAGCAACTTCCACTTCTTTATCATTAACCCTCTTCTTAGGGAGACTCTTTTCTTATTCCAATGAGATAATTAAGGATTTAGATGCATTGAGATCCTAATACATGCACTTCAATTTATCTTCTAAAGTATTCATGACTTCTTTAGACACCACCTCCTTAAGATCCTTATTGAATTGGGCAATCTCCTTGTCCTTGGCCTTGAGCTCCAAATAAATGTGTCTCATAGTTGTTTATGCCTCTAAAAAACATGATTGTGCCTTCAGTAGCTTCTTGGAGACTTTAAGATATTCTATGGTAACCACAAACATAGTTTCATTCATGAGCTCTACTTTGTCCTAGGGTCTGAACTGATTTAGATCTATAGTTACTGCGCTCATTATGTAGTCTTTAGGTTACATTTGCTCTAGTGGCTTCTTGATAATTGGTACCATGTGAGTGACAATGAGGGTATGTTATTCATGACCTCATTTGTTATGTTGCCATTAATTTTATCTCTATTTTCCTATGTTTCTCCCTTTCTACCTATGTTTGCCTCATGGTCATGTTTGACTAACTATGGAAGTCTATAGGAGAGGTCACTACACCACAAATCAAAAGAGACCCATGGGGTAAACCATAATGCATACTGATTACCTGCTAGGGTTGGTCTTGTGAATAAGATGGGATTTTCAAGACCCTAAGGGAAAAGGTTGGTAAATTTAATGGTTAGGAAGTGAATGGGAATGGGGAACCTGATGGAATTAGTGTTTAACTAGACATAGTTGAGAAGGTAGAGAATGTTAAGATGTATGAAGGAGGTGGCATTAATGTTTGAGTATAAAATTAGGGATGAGTCATTTATGAGGTGGTAGCTACCTCTTTTTCCTTATCCACTTCCTAAGACTCTACCTTCTATTTCTTCCTCTTAGGGCTCTCTACAAGATCTTCTATTTCCATTTGGGTTGTCACAAGTTGTGATGAGTGTAGCAGCTCTTATATGGATAGTGTCACCTAGAAATAATCTAATAGGGGCTCAATGATAGGGGTTTCAGATGTAAATTGAACCACCCTTTGTTTTTCCAACTCATTGATAGATGGTGTCTAGTTTAAAGTTGTATGTAATGTTACAGATGTATCTAGCTATTTTATCTCTTTCTATAGCTCTGAAAGGTTACTTATATCTAAGCTAAAAGTAAGAGTAGCACGAGCATGAGCCTCATCCCATAATTTCTCCCATTCCTGATATGTGGCTATATCTTCAAAATTCCTAGTAAATTAACAAATTTGCTACCTATACTTCTAATAGCCAACTATTTTATCTTGATCTCAACCCTTCCTAACCAAGGACTATCTCAAACCTTTTGTCATAACTCTTGTTGGACATAATTTTGAAGGGGCTGATAAAATGACTCCCATGGTGGAAGTGCAATATCCTATAGCTCAACATACACATTTGGGGTATATTTTTTTGGGGACCTTATATCCATAAATAATTTCTTGCTCTCATGATTGAAGGAAGTAGGGACCTTAATCTTAGTGAGCCAAGAAGTCATGAAACCATCTGGATCATATTTTCATGAATCTTTAATGAGAAACAACCCATATGTAGTTAGTTTGCTTCTTATAATAAACTTTTCTTTCCTCTTGACCATTGTAATACCACCTTTAGTTAATGGGATGACATGGAAAGCCCTCTCCTTCATCCCTGATCCAAACTCAGAATCTATAGCCACTAATTACTGGGCCACTTCTAAACTGACAACTCTACTAGTCAAAACCTTGGGAAGCATTAAAAACTCTTCCCTAAAACCATGGACCCTAATAAAACAATGATGATCTCTAAAGAAAAATCATAAGGGTGTTGGGCATTAGATAAGATGGTGCTAACAGAATCATTCATTTTGTTACTTATTCCCTCAAGATATAGCTCCCCTAATAGTGGTGCTAAAAAACACTCAATAAACTCATAAACATCTAATAACTCTGACAACACATGAGTCCATGTTAATACAGGGATAACCTTTTGAGGGTCTATTTCCTCTAGGTCCCATAGGGTCAAACTCATATCTTGTTGAAAAAATTAGGTATTCTAATATAAAATGAGGTGGAACAGATATGAGGAATACTTGAAATTGGGATGAACCTTAAACTTTGTAAGTTACTGGTGCAAGGAGTAGGAAATATGCTCCACAAAGTTGAACTTATATACTTCTATCTTGGAAATAGTCATCATTCAGAAAAAAGATTCCAATTACCAATCATACACCATTTTATATCTATCTTCTCTAAAAATGAAGGCAAGCAGCGAATATGCATCTTGTGACTCTTGAGTCAACATGCCCAAATGAAAAGGTAGGGGCTGAGGTCTGGTATTATCTTATGCCAGGCGTAATTCCTTGTTTAAAAAAGATTATTTTTCATGCACTTGAGAGTAGACATGTCTTAGTTGAGTCATGTCATAGAAGCTAGCTAAATAATCATGTTATAAACCTAGCATGTCATGGATAGCTTATGAGTTGATCATTACTTTGATTAGTCCCTTATGAATCATTACATTATCATAATCAAAGTGTCAGGCACATAAGTCCACCAATTTTGGGTATGAGTAAATTGTTGGAACCATGTATTGGGCTAACTCTAAGGTCCAAACCCTCATACCAAAAGTTTTAGACTTGGTTTGATTTAGCATTCTCACATGTGCTACCTCCCTTAGGGTCTTAGTCTTTTTGGTCATAACAAGGTCAAAAATCTCATATGGATAATCAAGAATGAGGGAAGAATATTTGTAAATACCTTTCATTACTACCTTGGTTCTTGGGTAGGTAACTTTGTCCTATGTAGGAGCTAAGGTGTAAGACTTTGATAATGATGATGTAACAACCATTTTATTCTAAGACTCTTAGCTATGAGGATACTCTTTGTTACTGCTTAACTCAAAACTTTGCTTGCTCAAACTCCAAAAATAGATTATAGTTATTTGCTTTGCTCTTAAGAAAATTCTATACTCAAAGGTGAGGAAAATGAGACTCAAAATATCTTTAAAAACCTTTTCCTCCATGAAACATGAATTAATGACTCTCCTTGATGAAATAGTCATGTCTCATTAAAAGGCTCTTAATTCAAAATCTAAGGCATCGATCATCAAATCTTTGAGATCCTTAACTCAAAATTTGGATCTAACTCAGAGGTTTGAATCATGAAATTTAGATTAAAGATCAATCATCCCACTTCTTTATGAGTGGACTTACAAAAGGTGAAGTTTGGAGGATAAATTATGAGCATTTCATATAGCTCATCATATTTATACAAACTATCCCTATAGTTTTGTGTTTGGTTATATATTGTACTACATTTAATAGTTAAAGTCTGATCTAATTAGAATATTAATTCAATTAGTTCATTTAGTTTGTATGTAATTTATTGTTGATTCTTTACCTTGTTATTATGTCTTACATGGATGAATAGCATAGTTTTGAGTATAGAAACATATCCCATGGATGGGGTAATTTTGAGTAGAGGAACACATCCCAAGGATGGGGTAATTTAGAGTACATCAAAACATCCCAATGAGGGGTAATTTTGATAAGGCAACACATATTTTTTACAACTTTTTTGGCTATAATTTTGAGGATTCAACAAGCAAGCTCTGAGATTGAACACACAAAAGACACTCTAAAGATTCTCTAGAATTGCTCTTAATATGCTCTACATGTGCTTTGAATACATACATAGTTTGTTCCATGTAAGTCTAAGAATGCTCTAAAGATATGCACAGGGTGATTGGAAGACCTGTATCGGATGCTCTGAAGATATCTAGATGTGCTCTGAAGATTATAACAATTATGCGTAATACATGATGCTGAGAAAAATTAGGAGAATTTTACAACAAAACTTTTGTTTGAAAAAAATAAATAATTGACTGGATGCACATGATAGCTGGAAACCAAAAAAATTGAGTAGACATATAAATCTTCAGCCCCTTGCTACTTCCCACCCCTAAAAATTGATCCCTAAACAATAATTTCTCCTATATAATAGGTGCAGATATTTTATAAGAAATTTTTTAATATATAATGATGTATGGGACCCATATACCAAAGAATATTGATGCACGATGGAAAATTTTGCCACCCTAAATAATAATTCTAGGTGTTATTCAATGATTCATTCATTAAATTTTATGAGGTAAAAGTTTGGCACCCCAAAAAATGACTTTTCAACTCAATCTAAAACATAAACAATTTTTAGTATCTAAATTGAGCCAACAGATGAATGATGTGATGGGATAGAGATGGTGGAACCATTGAAACCCCCTTACATCATGACACTTTTTTACTATGATATTTGCTTACAGTTAATAAAAAATGTCTGCTTTCCCCTCACATTCACCATTTGGGTCCCTATTGAATACAAGTAAGCGCTAAACAATCATAATCACTGCCATTTCATAACAAAACCCTAGGTCTATTGGAATCTCGCCGATTTCATAACTTAAAGTAGTAAACAATGAATAAAAGGTTCATGTGAAGCCAAACAAATCACACATTTTATATACAAAAAAATAATACATTACATATTAGATTAAATCCCTAACAAGAAGCACCTACAAAAAAGATAGTGAAAAATGGGATCAAAGCTTCCACCACTAACACCACACCTACATAAATGATAGTGAAAATGGGGTCAACGCTACCACCACTAGAGCCACAGTTAACCTAATAGTCAATGAATGTTTTTTGGCCTTCAAAAGGGAGAGAAAAATTGAGAGAAAATAATGGAAAGAGAAAAAGATAAACTTAACCCTAATTTTGAAGTGCACAAGAAAATTATTTTAATATTATTATTTAAACAATTAAACATATTAAAAATTTAAACAATTATTACATATTATTAAACATTTAAACATGATTAAATTGTGTCATAGGGGTTTGACTCCTTAATTTTTAGCCCCTATATAATATCTTTGAGATAATTATTAAATTTACCAATTCAAATACATGTGAGAGTGATTCACCTTTATTGAATTAACAAACTATTAATATTTAGAGATGAATTTGATCCCAAAATGGTAATTAAAATAAATGATGCAAAATCACACCTAATAACTCAAAACCTAAACTTGGGAAATAATTTTGTGATGTTATCTAAATTATGGTTATGTGAGGACATAACCAATCTACACCATACCAATCTATAAACATTATTAATTTTTCATTCATGATAACAAGGCGTCATGTGATATCTAAATACAGAGTCATGGTTAAACACTTCGGCTAACAACACATTGAGTACTTAAACTTTGAAGCCCAATATTGGAGTCAAAACCAAGGGATTGTAATTTATATGTAGAGATTGTGCTAATGATTTAAAAATAATAGGCTTTTACAAAATAAGTGGAGTTTTTTTCATCCACATTTTTAAAAAATGTAACATAAGCAAATTGTCTAATAACCTATATTTGACTTCTTAATTTTTGGCACCCCCCAGGAATTATACCTTTGATATAATTTAATTCACCAATTCAAATACCTTTGAGGGTGAGTTGCCTTTATTGAGCTTAAAAACTAGAAATATTTAGAGATTAATTCAACCCCATAATGGTAATTAAAATAAGTGACACAAAATCATACCTAGTAACTCAAAGACCTCTTGGAAAAATATTTTGTGTGCCTATCTATTTAATTATAAAATAGAAATAGACTCATCATAACAAATTGCACTTGATGGGTCTCCTACCATGGGTTTTTGGATCACATCTAGGGGATCATCAAAATTAGAAAATGTTCAATAATCTACTACTAGACCATATTAACACCATTGTAAAAAAATTAATTTGTCTATTACAATCACCAAGAAAAACTTGATCACCCACAATTGTGCTCTTAATGTAGCGAATAAATATTCCCCCTAATCAAAACAAATGGAGTTACAATTTTGATGTAGTCTAGATTATGCTAATGATTTATAAATAATAGGCTCTTGCATAATAAGTGGATTTTCATCCACATTTTTTTCAATATGTAACATAAACAAATTTACTCCTTAATTTTTATCCCACTCCCCCCTTCCCCAATGAATTATACCTTTGAGATAATTTAATTCACCAATTCAAATACATGTGAGGGTGAGTCGCCTTTCTTGAACTCATAAACTAATATTAAATGGATATTAATTTGACCCTGTAATGGTAATTAAAATAACTGACACAAAATTATACCTAGTAACTCAAAGACCTATTGGGAAAGGAATTTATGTGCTTATCTAATTAATTATAAAATAGCAATAGACTCATCATAAATAAATACTGACTTGATGGGTCTCCTACCATGGGTTTTTGAATCACATCCAAGGGATCATCAAAATTAGAAAATTTTCAATAATCTACTACAACACCATAGTACAATGAAAATTATATAAGTTCAAATACAAAAATAGAAGAAAAATTATCATCGTAGAACTTTGGAACCAATGGTAAGGATTTAAAAATAATTATTAAGCTCTTGCATAATAAGTGGAGTTTCTTCCACATTTTCTAAAGATGTAACATTAATATTAATTTTTAGGAGAAAAAAATGACACAAAATCAAACCTAGTAACTCAAATACCTCTTGGAAAAGGATTTTGTGTGCTTATCTATTTAATTATAAAATAACAACTAATTCATTGCAATGAATTACACTTGATGGGTCTCCCACCATGGTTTTTTGGATCACATCCAGGGGATCATCAGAATTAGAAAATGTTTAATAATCTACTACAAGACCGATTAGTACTGAATGAAAATAGAATTGTTCAAATATGGTCAAATATAAGTAAAATTATCGTCATAGAACTTTGGAACCAATGGTAATTATTTATAAATAATTATTAGGCTCTTGCATAATAAGTGGAGTTTCATCCACATTTTTTGAATTCATGTAACATTAATATTAATTATTAAGAGAAATAAGTGGTGGTGGTATAATAGTACACATTCACATTGGAATAGATGGTGTCTTTTGAATATATATGTTGGACCACTTCAAATATTTATCATATTTCAAAGCCCAAAATTCTTCTTGGTCGCTTCTAGATTTTTTAATGCCATCATAAAATAATCAATTTCTCCATTCCAATCACCAAGACAAAACCTGATCACCCATAATTATGATCCTTATATAGAAAATACAGATGCCCCTTGATTGAAACTAAGGGATTTACAATTTTGATGTAGTCTAGATCATGCTAATGATCTAGAAATAATAGGCTCATTCATAATAAGTGGAGTTTCATCCACATTTTTTGAATTTGTAACATAAGCAAATTGATTCCTTAATTTTTAGTTCCCACCCCCAGCTCAAAATATACATTTGAGATAATTTAATTCACCAATTTAAATTCATGTGAGGGTGAGTCTCCTTTCTTGAACTCATAAACTAATATTAAGTGGAGTTGAATTTGACCCCATAACGGTTATTAAAATAACTAACACAAAATCATACGTAGTAACTCAAAGACCTTTTGGGAAAGGATTTTTTGTGCTTATCTAATTAACTATAAAATACCAATAGACTCATCATAAAAAATTACCGACTTGATGGGTCTAATACCATGGGTTTTTGGATCACATCTAGGGGATCATCAGAATTAGAAAATGTTCAATAATCTGCTACAAGACTGTAGTACAATGAAAATTATAGAAGCTCAAATATGGAAATAACAATAAAATTATCATTGTAGAACTTTGGAACCAATGGTAATGATTTAGAAATAATTATTAGGCTTTTGTATAATAAGTGGAACCACATTTTTTGAATTGATGTAACATTAATATTAATTATTAGGAGAAACAAGTCGACCTAGTGGTTTAATACTACGCATTCACATTGGAATAGATGGTGTCTTTTGAACATATATGTCAAACCACTTTAAATATCTATCATATTTCTAAGCCCAAAATTGTGCTCCTTATGCAGTGAATACATATGCCCCCTAATTGAAACCAAGGGAGTTACAATTTTGACATATTCTAGATTGTGCTAATAATTTAGAAATAATAGGCTCTTTCTTAATAAGAGTATCGAGTTTCATCCACATTTTTTGAGGATGTAACATAAGAAAATTGACTCCTTAATTTATTAGCCCCCTCCTGAATTATACCTTTGAGATCGTTAATTCACCAATTCAAATTCCTGCAAGGGTGAGTCACCTTTATTGAACTCATAAACTAATATTAAATGTAGATGAATTTGACTCCATAATGGTAATTAAAATAACTCACACAAAATCATATGTAGTAACTCAAAGACCTCTTGGGAAAGGATTTTTTGTGTTTATCTAATTAATTATAAAATAGAAATAGACTCATCATAACAAATTATTGACTTGATGGGTCTACTACCATGGTTTATTGGATCATATCTAGGTAATCATCAAAATTATAAATTTTTTAATAATTTGATACAAGACCGTAGTACAAATAAAATTATAGAAGTTCAAATATGAAAATAGAAATAAAATTATCATTGTGGAAATTTGGAACCAATGGTAATGATTTAGAAATTATTATTAGGCTCTTGTATAATAAGTGAAACCACATTTTTTTAATTTATGTAACATTAATATAAATTATTAGGAGAAACAAGTGGACCTAGTGGTAAAATAGTATGCATTCACATTGGAATAGATGATGTCTTTTGAACATATATTTCAAACCACTTCAAATATCTATCATACTTCTAATCCCAAAATTATGTTCCTTATGCAATGAATACAAATACCCCTTGAATGAAACCAAGGGAGTTGCAATTTTGATGTAGTCTAGATTGTGCTAATGATTTATAAATAATAGGCTCTTACATAATAATAATGTGGAGTTTCATCCACATTTTATAAAGATGTAACATAAGCAAATTAACTCCTTAATTTTTAGTCCCCTCCCACCCAAATATATATATATATATATATATATATATATATATATATATATATATATATATATATATATATATATAGACACACACACACACACACACACACACACACACACACACACCTTTGAGATAATTTATTTCACCAATTCAAATACCTATGAGGATGAGTTGCCTTTATTGAACTCATAAAATAATATTAAATGGAGACAAATTTGACCCCATATGGTAATTAAAATAACTAACACAAAATCATACGTAGTAACTCAAAGACATTTTGGGAAAGGATTTTGTGTGCTTATCTAATTAATTATAAAATTCAAATAGACTCATTGTAACAAATTACTAACTTGATGGGTCTACTACCATGGGTTTTTGGATCACATCCAAGGGATCATCAGAAATATAAAATGTTCAATAATCCACAACAAAACTATAGTAGAATGAAAATTATAGAAATTCAAATACAAAAATAGAAATAAAATTATCATCATGGAACTTTGGAACCAATGGTAATGATTTAGAAATAATTATGAGGCTCTTGCATAATAAGTGAAAGCACATTTTTTGAATTGATGTAACATTACTATTAATTGTTAGGAGAAACAAGTGGACTTGGTGGTATAATAGTACACATTAACATTGGAATAGATGGTGTATTTCAAACTTAAATGTTAGACCACTTCAAATATCTATCATATTTCTAAGCCCAAAATTGTGTTCCTTATGTAGTGAATACACATACCCCCTAATTAAAACCAAGGGTGTTGCAATTTTAACATAGTCTATATTGTACTAATGCTTTAGAAATAATAGGCTCTTACATGATAAGAATTTGGAGTTTCATCCACATTTTTTGAAGATGTAACATAAGTAAATTGACTCCTTAATTTTTAGGCCCCCTTCCAAATTATACCTTTGAGATAATTTAGTTCACCAATTCAAATTTTTGTGAGAGTGAGTTGCCTTTCTTGAACTCATAAACTAATATTAAATGGAGATGAATTTGACCCAATAATGGTAATTAATATAACTGACACAAAATCATACATAGTAACTCAAATGCCTCTTGGGAAAGGATTTTTTGTGCTTATCTAATTAATTATAAAATAGCAATAGAATCATTTTAACAAATTATTGACTTGATGGGTCTACTACCATGGGTTTTTGGATCACATCCAAGTGATCATCAAAATGAGAAAATGTTCAATAATCCACTACAAGACCATAATATAATGAAAATTATAGAAGCTCAAATATGGAAATAGAAATAAAATTATCATTGTGGAACTTTGGAACTAATGGTAACGATTTAGAAATAATTATTAGGCTCTTGCATAATAAATAGAACCACATTTTTTGAATTGATGTAACATGAATATTAATTATTAGGAGAAACAAGTGGACTTGGTGGTATAATAGTACACATTCACATTGGAATAGATGGTGTCTTTCAAAAATATATGTCAGACCACTTCAAATATATATCATATTTCTAAGCCCTAAATTGTGCTCCTTATGCAACAAATACATATGCCCCCTGATTGAAACCAAGGGAGTTATAATTTTGACATAGTCTAGATTGTGCTAATGATTTAGAAATAATAGGCTATTGTATAATAAGACTATGGAGTTTCATCCACATTTTTTTAAGATGTAACATAAACAAATTTTCTAATAGGGATTTGACCCCATAATGGTAAGAAAAATAACTCACACAAAAACATACCCAGTAGCTCAAAGACCTCTTGGGAAAGGATTTTGTGTGCTTATCTAATTAATTATAAAATAGCAACTGACTTGTCACAATAAATTACACTTGATGGGTCTCCCACCATGGGTTTCTAAATCACATCCATGGGATCATTAGAATTAGAAAATGTTCAATAATCTGCTACAAGACCAATTAGTACAATGAAAATTAGAGAAGTTAAAATATGGTCAAATAGAAGTAAAACTATCATTATATAACTTTGGAACCAATGCTAATTATTTAGAAATAAATTATTATTAGGCTCTTGTATACTAAGTGGAGTTTCATCCACATTGTGTGAAAATGTAACATTATTTATCATAATTTAGGAGGAACAAATGGTGGTGATATAATAGTAGCCCAAAATTCTTCTTTTTCACTTCTATATTTTTTAACACCATTGTAACAAAATAAATTTCTCCATTAAAATCACCAAGACAAAACTTGATCACCCACAATTGTGTTCCTTATCCAATGAATATAGATTCCCCCTGATTGAAACCAAGGGAGTTATAGTTTTGATGTAGAGATCAATGTGCTAATGATTTAAAAGTAATAATATCTTGAATAATATTAAGTGGAGTTTCATCCACATTTTTGAAGATGTAACATATTAAGAAAATTGTCTAATAGGGATTTGACTCCTTAAGTTTTAAGATGAACTTATTTTGACATAATTTAGTTGTCGATTTACAATCTTTCATTTCACATAACCCCTCTTACTCTACACACATAAAAATTATATTAATTATTAAATAAATATAATTGACATATTATTAATATAATATAATATTATTATTATTAATATTTTTATATACTATACTAATTTATTGTATATTTTTTAGATAATTACCGAGGTGGCAGTAAACTTAAAAGGAATGAGGGAAGCCTCTAGGGTCACTCGTGTCACATGATGCCATCAATATAGCCAATAATTATACCCTCCATAATTTAGTAATGTCAATCGATCATCTAAATCCCTTCATATCTAATGAAAATCTTGTGCACAACAGTTTATGCTGAAGAGCAAATCTGTCAAACATTAATAAACAATAGGCATTAAATTAAAATAGTCATGTTCATTATGAATTGGATATGTAGTGAAGTGATTTTAGAATCTTCATTTGTAGGGCCAAATCACATGACAATGTAATAAAATAAAGAATCACATTTAAAACTTCATTGATGAAGATTAAAGAAATTATAATGTTATATCTATATATTATTCTTAATAGCAGGGAAATAATATTTAATTTTTAACAAAATTAAATGAATTTATATGTTGTATAAAATTAAAAGTAACCAATCACATTTTGACAAGTAAGACTAAAGTAATGATACTCTTATAAACAATTATTGGTGCTCCAAAGAATAAGTTTGGTCATAGGTTTAAAAAATGCATTTTATGACCTCTCATGATAAAATCGGTTATATCATAAAATGTATAATGTGTTAGACCTTGGAACCTTATTTATAAGAAGTTAAGATGATATATTAAATTTTCAAAATATTAATGATGATGTTTTGGCACCATAATTCTATGTCAAAAGTTAGGGTGCACAGCTAGTGAGACCTTTATCCTATATTGAAATATATAATATATAATTATAATTATAATGTTATTTATAAATTATATATATAATAAAAATATATAATATTATATATTAATATATTTTAATATTATTATATAATATATAATTATAATGTGATTTATAAATTATATTAACATATATATTATATAATAATAATAAAATATATTAATATATAATATATAATATATAATATATAATAATTTACATTATATATTTTGATATAATATATATAAATATCATTTTAATATATTAAATATATCACTCACCTTCAATTCGACTTGATTACTAGAGGTGCATTTGCATTTAGAAATAGGCGAGAGTCCCCAATGAATTAATTTGAAATTCAAATTTACTTTTAATAATAGGGTCCATATAATTTTCAAACATTTTTAAGAGGAACAAAAAATACCTGACATGTCTGACCAGATATATAATTCCTATTCCTACATATTCTTAGTTTTTTTTAAGATACACTGTAGAGCACTGACAGATTGAAATAGAGCAGGTTGTAGAGTGTCCCAAGTGTTGGCCATATTTATTACTATCATTTGTACAGATACTTATTTTTAGGTATTTAATCTCAATAGTGTTCAATATTTTTTTACTCTCTCTAAAATGTGCAAAAATCCTTATTTTTATGTATTTAATCTTAATAGTGTTTAATATATTTTTTTCCTCTATCTAAAATGTGTGATTTATTTATGTTTACTTGGCCCTTTTATTCATTGTTTGGCACATTAATATGTTATCAAATCAGTAAGATTTGGATAGTCTACTTGGATTATTGTAATATTTTTTATCGTGCTTGAGTATACCTAGCTATGATGTTAGTGAGCATTCTACTGAAGGAGAGTGCACATGTCTATTATTTGAGAAAATAGGGTTTTCAAATTGTAACACTAAATGTCTACTATTCCAAAAGTAATGCTCTACTTGTATATACTTCAATCAATTTTTAAGAATGTGTGTTGAACTCAGGGAGGCCCTAGGTTGGCCTAAGTAGCAGTGAGCCCTACTTCAAAGCCCATTTCAAAAAGAAAAGAGGTCAAAAGAGTCAAGTGGGTGTATAAGACAAAATGGGTAGACTCCAAGTCTAGTTATAATTCAATATGGGTAGACTCCTTGTTTGGTTTAAATTCTATGTAAAATAGATGCACAATAATTACTTTGTAAATTTTTTGATCATCTTCTTCATCTAGTGAAAAATAACCAATTGGATAGATTTAACCAATAAATTATTTAGTTCAAATGTCCTTCCTTCTAAATGAATGAGCATGAATAGTTACTCAAAATTCAAATCAATTGTGCATAAAGTGGTGAGCCATTACAATCTAAAAAAAATATTAGTCCCATACATGATAATAGAAAACATAAGATAATATAATAGGTAGTCTCCCATAGCTTTATACCATGGCATTTAACAGAATAATTGACTATACCCCCACTTATAATTAGGATTTAAAATTCTAGAGCTAGGTAAATGAAATAGTCCAATTGAGTAGCCAACTTATTATTGATGAATTTGTGTGTGCTTCCATAGTAAATAAATATAGTGGACTTGTATGTCTTGAGGAAACCAACCACCTTAATATCTGGAGGAGTACTAATACTTAAAAGTGCATGACAAGAAATAGTCATTAGAGAATATTTAGATTCATCCTCGGGTCCTTTCAAACTGTTGATGTGTGTCTGTGTCAAGGATGTAATGTGAACAATAGAATAACATTTCTCAAATTATAGGGATAATATGAATATGTTAGTGAAAACTTGGGGCTTCAATCAATTTTTTTTGGAGAGTGTTGATAGCTATAAATACACCACAGGGTTCCTAAGTGTTCAAAGAACACTTTCATTTTAAATTTCTAAAAATTTAGATCATGAGTAGCAGGTTATGGTAACTTGATGTCACCTTTGGTGAAATAGTGATAGAGATATGTTTTATTGTCCCAAAAATTTATATTGAGTGATGGTTGGGAGCCATCTTGGTCCATTCTTCATGAATTATAAATAATCTATGTTAATACTCAGTGAATTATGAATCATATTTAAAATGAACTTCTCTTAGCTCAGTACTAAATTTGCCAATGTTAATTTTAGTCATAGCCTTAGGTACTAAGACAATAGCATATGTATATAGGTTTTCCTTCTCCTTTTTCAAGTTGTGAATCCTCAATTTCATCCCTTTGATCCCTACCTTAGCTTGTCCTAATTGGCCTTCATTCAGGGTCTCAACAACCTCTTCATGGATTGCAGCCTCACCTAACTATTGCCCACCAATCGGGGTCAACCCTAAAAATTATTCCACCTTCTAGAAGATGAATTCTTCTTCTCCCACCATGGCCTTCTTGGTGGTAACTCTCTCTAATCTAGATATCTCTTGATTGAATTTGATATTGGTGGTAACTTTCACTGAGACAAGGGAAAGAACATAGGAAATGGCCATTCCTCCACCATGAGTTGTAAAAAAGGATGTTCCCCTCAAGAGCTAAATAGTGTATAGACATGATGTAGGGGAGCCACCTAGGAATGAAATAAAACATAGCTCATAAGTCCTATCAAGTATGGTGGTGCACCAAATAGAGAAAGATAAAGATTCAATTGAGGAGATAAAGATGCAAAACTAGGGCATGATCCAGTACTTGCAAAAGATACTGAGTAAGCCTAAGGTAGTAACCCCAACTGCCAGCAAGCCCTTAGTTACTTCTATATTTTCCTCAAGTGTTCTTAATTTTGGCCATGATGAGGATTTGAAAACCAGGGATTGGGCCAGAGAAGTTTGGCAAAAATATTTGAGAACCTTGGTCAAAGAAGTAATCCACTCTGCACTAAAATGTCTAAATGAAATACTAGACAAGTAAGGAGAGTTCAGCCCCTTGGTATTCATGTTTGATGTAGACATCAAGAATTAGGAGAAACACAAGCTAAAGTTGCATGAGATTTGTAATATAGGCATAGACACTTCAATAGAAAATAATATCATCTCCTTAGATGACTGCAAATATCCCAAAGAGTATCAGTTAACAATTAAGAATCAGTTGGCGGTGCTTAAGGAAGGTGTTTTTTATTTAGAGGGAGATGGTGAATCTTGACAGTTCATATGACATGATGGAGGAATTAAATGATGCCTTGAAAATACCCATTGATGTACCTCAAGGAGCCTTCAAAATATAAAAGATTAGAGAGCTGGTGTCGGTGGAAAAATCATGTGACTAATTAAAATCATTAGTCAAGAAAAGGTAGGTAATTCTTAAGAAGGTCACTAATTGGCCAACAAAGGAATTTTATAGGTAGAGCATCTTCAATAATATGCTATGCATAGTTAGAATTATATAAGGGAGTGTGTCCCTTTATAATGGTCAATCAATTTTTGAGTCAAGAGATATAGCCTTGAAGAGTTTGTTCCTATGTAATTTTCTCTATTGTGGAAGTGATTTATGTTGTAAAATCATTGGTGTTGGTTTACAGATTTTGTCACCTGACTCTATATTTTTATTCCCATAGAGTTGACAAATGTATCAATAGTTAAACTAGTTATAATGGTGTTTTATATAGATTCTCTGCTTATTTTACAAGGTTGCATCTACCTTCTAATGATATGAAATGAATTAAAACTTATGTTGTTTTTAACCAAAAATCAAGATAAAGGTATTGCTTTTAACTAGAACGCTTTGAAAGGTGCACACACATTTATGAACCATTAAACATCAACTTCAAAGACTTCAATAAATTATTAAATAAGTAAAGTATCTTTTATAGTAACCAACTATCCATCACCATAAAATCTTCATACAAAGATAAACATATCATAGTGATGAAAACCAACTAAAAAACCATCATTTTCAATGAAGATGACCACTGGCAATATATTCAGTATAAACAAAATAAATCCACACACCATAACACAAAGATTATGCCTACATGAACTTCACCATATATGTCTTCTATATTGAGAATAATAGTAAAAAAATTCAAAGATCCTTACACCTATCGTCTAACCCATATTTAAACATTACATAGCAATTGTTTCTTGATAACAGTTTCTTGAAGACAATTACATCAAAATTAAAATAAAATTTGTTTCTATAAATGTTTTAAAAGAGCTAATAAAAATGAAACATCCTAACAACTAGAAATTAATCATGCATTAGTGGTCTCCACTCTAGCTCCTCCATCTTTGATTATCTCAAGTCTCAATTGTTCCTAACTCACCTCTAGTGCTTTCAATCTGCTCCTATATTCTAAAAACTTGGTAAAAATTGTAGTAATGTTCTTTCTCCCTAGTGTAGTAGTGATCTATAACCTGGTCCTCCATTTATTAAGTGTTTTTTCTATTTCCATCAAAGATTCAAACATAGTTTCCCGCCTTGTTTCAAATGAAGTTAAATAATCCTACAACATGGCAAGCTTTTTCAAAGAATCTCCATTTATTGTTTCTAGATTGGCTATCTCTTTATGAATTACTTTTTTGAATTTCAAAGTCACTTTTGAGATGTTTAATATCTTATCATCAAAATCATCAACTATTTCCACTTCGATATAATTTTATTTTCCTTTAATTTCAACTGGCATCTCATAATATTATTGAAGTACTTTGTTGATTTCCTTAATAAAATTATCATATATATTTAACTTCTAATCCAAGGAGTCAAACTAGGAAGGATAAATTTCCTTGAGTTCATTCACTATCTTTTCTCCAATTAGCACTAGAGGATCCATGACAATAATCTTTGTAACCTCTTGTGAGAGTAGGCGAGTGTGGATTTGCTCTACTTTGACATAGTGAAGTTTTACTAGAAGACCCTTTCTTTATTAGTTACTTGGGTGGAAAACTAGATTGCTCTATTAAGGTAAAATAAACCATCTTGATAAATTTCATCTATCTATTTAGTAGAATCCTTAGAATAACCCAAATTCTTCTTAATTTTTTATATGGCCTTGGCATCGACACCTTCTATGTTAGAGATTAAGGCTTCATTGGGAGTAGGAGTAATAAGAGTTCAAATGAAATTGCTAAGAGATAAACCATGAGACTGTAACATCAAATTTTCTTTCTTCTGATCTTTCACCCTTTTGATCAAGGCATTGATAGAGAAGTTAGCATGATAAACATCACTTTCTATAGTATAAGACCCCATATCAACATGAGTAATCTTATACTCAGCCTAAGTTATCTCATTCTCATTTAGATCCTTTATAGGATCAGTTATTTCTAACAATCCATGCCCATAAGAGGCATCAGTTACCATCTTAGACATTCTTTTAGCCTTTTTAGGCTTTAAGGAACTTTGCAATAACTTGGCAACTATATCAATTTTAGTTGTCATTATTGGTATACTTTTTCTCTTCTTCTCAACTACCTTCTTCAACCATTTAGGAGAGGCTATCATAGTTGTATTTTCAGTGTTTTTATTTTCAACTATTTCAATTGCAAAAATATAAATAGTAGCATTTTTAGTGGGGGAAGGAGGAACTTCAAAAATAATGAGAAAATAACCATCATCAATCACATTTTGAAATAGATCATTAGAGTCAGTAAGCAATGACTTCACCTGGCTAGTTTTCTTTTTAGGAATGGATGAGGGTATACCATCCTATTCACAAACTATTTTTATTTTAACCACTTCTTTAGGCCTCTCACCATCTCTACCTGATTATGAATTAGTGTTAGATATACTAATTTCATATCTCCCAGATGAAACATTAACATTAAAATTTTGTACAACTCTTTGCTCATTTCTCTATGGATCCCTTTGTTCATGAGTAGTATCTGTATTATCTCACCACTTTCCATTTAGCCAGTTTTGAGTTCTTTTAAACATAGGATCAGCTCTAACTTTTAAATCTAAAATTTAATTTTCTAACCAATTAACCTTGAGAAGAGGTTTGGCCATGATGGGTTGATACTTAGGGTCTACAACTTTAGAATCTTCTTCAACACTCTTAGGAATCTAAAAGGAGAGGCCATGATCTTGGATTTTTTTCAAAGTTAACCTCACATATTCCCTCTTCTATACTTCTCTTTCATCATTGCAATCTTCCTAGAAATCTTCAATACTAGGGTTATGTTCATAAGAGCTACTTACATACAAATTGTGTCTCACATAACCTTTGCTATCAAAATTAGCTCTCATAGACAAATATTGAATATTATATTCATTCAGAATCTTTTATGTTCCTTTAGAACTTTGATTATTTTTACAAGAAAAAGAAAACATTAACAATGGAATAACATAAACTCACTACCCCATATTTAAATATTCTTCATTAACTATAGACATATGTTTGCAAACCTCCAGAAAAACTAGGAAATCATTTGCATATCAGGGCAATTTAATTGGAGCTTTCTCAAAACCCCCTACCCACAAATAAGTGAACCTCTCAAATTGAACATAAAAGCTTCCATACTTCATAGCTAAAGAGGTTGATTGAAATAAATCTGTATCTTAGGGTTTCCATCCAATCTTCTTACAACTTCCATTAAAATGGTATCATTAACATGTCAATAATCATTCATCCCAAACTATTTAGTGAACTATGGAAAAGATTTGTATACAGGCATATCTGGTGTTAAAAGACCTTATGGATCCAATCCTACCTAGATAGCCTACTGACTAGCTAAAATATATACCAGGTATGAGCACATATGAAAAATAATAGTCTATTAAAAAAATTATAATTGTTCATTTAAATGGTAACTAATAATTTATCCCCAATCAATGAACTATTTTCATTATAAATAACCAAAATTAATCGACACGTCTAGAATTCAAAGGAGTCAATTTTAGCATTCCCAACTACATGGTGTAACAAGGTAATAACATCTAAGATTTCATCCTTAAAATGCATTCTTTTAAGCTTAGTAGGTAATTAAGACTTACCTTTCTTCTCAAACTTTAGCCAATTCTTTGCTATAGAATTTTTACACCAATTTTCATTTACTCTGAAGAATTCATCTCCCACAGCTATAGACATTTCTTCCATTGTTTATCTTTGAGGAAGATTCAATGCACATTAAACTACCTCTAAAGTGATTTTTGTAATAACTAACCCATCCACATCCTTTATCTCCTACATCTCTAGAATGTACCTTCTTGCACATGCAATTACCTGGTCAATGTTTTGTGTATCCTCAGGAAACCTCAATTTTTCTAAACCACTCTACAAAATTCTATCCTCCAATGGTGTTCTAGTTTTTTATTCTAAGTGTGCTTAGAGTTATTCCAAATTTAGGTGTCCAAACTCTATATCTTTCACACCCAACCAATAGCTTTCAATTCTTGTTTGCATGAGCAACAATATGCAAAGAGAGAATGCCTATGTCTTCAAGAAGTAATTACAAAGAGTATAAATGTAGATAAATGAATTAACAAAATTTTAGCCACTTGAGTTGTGTTATAATCTTGATGAGATGTGTTTTTAATGCTACATTAATCTATTTTTTAATTCTATCCATTGAATTAAATGCTTTAAGATTAATATGCCTCCCAAAAATTCCAAAAAGGAAGCTCTAAGTTATGCAATACAAGTCATTAAATGAAGTAGCGATACCTTAAAAACTAAGAGAACAAATATATATCATGGGGTCATGAAACTTTAAAAATTTGGAACTAGAAGTCAAGAGTTTCAAAGTTTTGAAAACCTCTGACTTACCAACTATGCAAGACTCACAACTGATAAAAAGGTCGACCAAATCAGTTGATCAAGAAGTTATAAAACTCTAGAACCCCATGACTTTGGCTATGAACTTAGGATATAAATGACTTAGGTTATGAAACTCATAGAACCCATGACATTAAGTAACAATGGAGAGTGACAAAGGCATCAAAACTAGGAAAATGAATGGGATGAAGACCAAGGAAACTCAAATAAGAGAAAATTAAAAATGCATAACACAAATTCAAATTTAGGGGTAATAATTGGCAAGATTTGGGAGCATTTTATGATGCATTCTTTGTTATAGATCTTTCTTGCATGGTGTTAGATTTTATGTTATTCAGAACAATAATGTATAAGTTCAATTACAAATGATTATTGAAATTTGCTCATGGTTTTGATTCTCTTCCTATAATTGAATTACATTGGTATGTTTCCCTTGATTAGTTGACTGGTTTTCATAGATTTTTATCTTTATGGTAGTCATGTATAAGATATTTATGGATTATAAAAATCCTTTCTGCTTTTATGAATTTGGGAATAGGTTATTGACAGCCTTTTTCAAGGGTAGTCCTAAGCTCAATTTTATTGGGAAAGAATTATTAAAGTGTACATTTAGAAGAAAATTTATGACCAATTATTGATGCCTAATACATTTAGGGCCATGAGGTTCAGTTCAATATTTTCAAAGACTCTTCCTTCATTGTCCATTGATAAATAAAGCTCATTTTCCTCCATTTGTTACTTCCTACGAGCTGTCATGGTTTCTATTTTTCAATTTTCTCACAATATATTGTAAAGGGTCTCTATAAAATCTCTCTTGCACTTAGAAACATAGTCAAGTTATTTTTGGATTGAATTGTAAACAATTGGGCTCATTCGATTTGCTTTTATGCAAGTTCTAAGGTTTTGGAGCTTTAATGGTACGATATATACAAGCTTTCAACTTATATGTGCCCTAAATTTTATTTAGACTTTTCATTTTAAACCTTTGTGTTTTTGTGCCCAAAAAATCTACTATTTTGTCTTCTTCTACTTGCATGGCACCTATATGGCATCATTATATATCTTTCATTGAATTTTTCAAAATATTCCTTTGTTACTTAGCCATTGGTATTAAAATACCTCCCTGGGATATTTTTGCTCTATTGGATCAATTCTCAATGATGCAATGAGAGTCATTAGATCATCTGAGATGCATGTCTTTTACATTTTGGATTCAGGGCTATTTTTTCATAAACATAATGTAAACTTTAGGTTAAGACATTTGTGTCATGATTTATGACAACATAATTCATCAATAGGATCATGATCTAGTGTCTTGCTCTTGATTGGTTTCTTTATCAGGTGGGACACATTTACTTTTAGTCTTTGAATGAGAGGATGCCAAGTGTCAATCATTCAAGCCTTTCGTATAATTTTGACTTCTCAAATATGCCTTGCTCCATTGGATCATCCTCTAGTGATTCAGTGTGGATCATTAGATCATTTGAGTTTCATGATGTTTAGTCTTTGCTTGAGATTTAGAATTCAATCATGTGCATGTTCAAGGTATCTCCTCATAGATACTTCCAAACAAAATTCCATTAGTGTGCATCAAGGTTCTTGCCATATAAAAAGGTGTCATGGTTATATCAAATCCCTTGTAAGGACCTTTGTAATTAGCATAAAATGTATTCCAAGGCCCCTTAAGGTATCCCATAGTAGATAACTAAAATAAAATTCCAATCATGTGCATGTTTAAGGTATTTCCTAGGAGGTATCTCCAAAGAAAATTCTAGTCATTTACATCATGATTTTTGTCAAATAAAAAGGTGTCATGGTTATATCAAATCCATTGCAGGGACCTTTGTAATCAACATGAAAGTTATTTTAAATCCCATTAAGGTATCTCATAGGAGATATCTTGAAATAAAATTCCAATCGCGTGCATGTTCAAGGTATCTACTAGGAGATACCTCCAAAGAGAATTTCATTAGTGTGCATCAAGGTTCTTGCCAAATAGTAAGGTGTCATGGTTATATAAAATACCTTTTGAGGACCTTTTCAATAAATATATAAGGTATTCCATGGCCCCTCAAGGTATCTCCTAGGAAATACCTTAAAAGAAAATTCCAATCATGTGCATGTTCAAGGTATCTCTTAAGAGATATTTATAAATAAAATTCTATTAGTGTGTATCATGGTTATTTAAAAATAAAAATTTGTAATGGTTAAATCAACATGGAAGGTATTCCAAGACCCTTTGAAGTATCTCCTAAAAAATTCCAATCATGTGCATGTTTAGGGTATCTCCTAGGAGATACCTCATGTGCATCAGAGTTCTTGCCAAATAAAAATGTGCCACTATTATATCAAATCATTTGTAAATACATTTAAAATAAATATAGAAGGTATTATATGTCCCTTCAAAGTATCTCCTATGAGATACCTTGAAACAAAATTCAAAATCATGTGCATGTTCAAGGTATCTCCTAAGACAGATCTCAAATGAAATTTCTAATATTGTGCATCAGGATTCTTGCCAAATAAAAAGTTGTATGGTTATGTCAAATATTTTGCAAGGACATTTTACAAAAACATGGAAGGTATTTCAAGGACCTTCAAGGTATTTTATTTCAACTTTTTCTTTTAAATGTTTACATTTTCATGCCCATAAGATCTGTTATTTTGTCTTCTTCTACTTGCATGGAAACTATGTGGTATCATTCTGAATCTTTCATGGCATTTTTTATAATTATCCTTTCTTACTTAGATGTTAGTATTAAAATACCTCCCCAAGATCATTTTCACTCCATTAGATCAATTCTTGATGATGCAATGAGACTCATTGAATCATCTAATATGCATCTCTTTTACATTTTGGACTCAGGGCTATCTTTTCATAAACATAATGTAAAATTTAGGCTAATACATTCATGCCAAGATTTATGATAATATGCTTCATGTGTAGGATCATGATCCAGGGTCGTACTCTTGATTGGTTACTTTATTATGTGGGACTCATTTAATTTTAGTCTTTGAATGAGAGGATATCAAGTGTTAGTCATTTGGTCCTTTTATATCCTTTTCAATTCTCAATTGTGCCTCACTCTATTGGATCATACTCTAGCGATGCAACATGGAGTGTTAGACCATCTGATGTTCATGATGATTAGTCTTTGCTCAAGATTCTTCTCACTCTATTTGGTCAAGATCTATCAATGTGACTAGAGCCATTTGATTAGTTAAATTATAGACCCTTTCATTTCCCTCAACCTAGACCATTTGGTGAGCATCCACATGGATGCATAATAGATATTTGTTTTCTAAGCTCCATCTTTATTATTTCATTAGTGTTCTTTAGGTTAAATAGAAAGGATTGACCTATAATTTTGGTGCATTTCCCTATTAGCTTTCTTAGGAGCACTTATCCCCTTTATAACCCTTTTCTATTAAAGCACTAGCTTAGTTTTAGTTTTAGGTGAGAATCAAAGACAAAGTTGACCTACTCCAAAAGTTCATCCCCAACATAGGTGACCTACAACTTGGGTTTGTTCCCATTTTATAGCTCCATTGGAAGAAGCCTTACAATCACTTCTCCCAAGGGTGAAATTTAAGCTATAATAATTATATCAAATCCACTGCAAAGGCCTTTTCAAACAACATGGAAGGTATTCCAAGTCCCTTCGAGGTATCTCTTAGGAGATACTTTGAAAGAAAATTTCAATCATGTGAATGTTCAAGGTATCTCCCAAGAGATATCTAGAAATAAAATTCCAAAAATCCCTTAGGGTACTTTCAAAAATCCCTTAGGGTACTTGACTACTTACAAGAGTGAAACTTTAAAGTAAGTTTGGGTGCCCCTTCATATCTTGGACTAATTCATCCAAGGCATCCATTAGTGCCTTATGTGTAAACTATAATTGTACTCCTTATGTGAAGAATAAATCCACTCTTGACCCTATTTGAAATGTTCATAGGAGATACCATGAAGGGGGAATCCATTCTTATTCATACAAGTCATTCAGAACATTTGTTTGCACAAAATGTCTGATGCAAAAACTCCAAATAAAAAAATTCCAAAGACCCAAATTTCTTAATGCAAACATGAAATGGTCCATGTATAAGATCACCATCAACAAATATTAGGGAAATCATACATTATAACCTAAATATAAAAGAGTGATAATAAAATTTAGGCATCCACATGATCCTTGCCTATTTTCATTCCCAATAATATGGATGGATTTTATATATGTAGAGGACCTAATTGGGAATAAAAATTGACATAATGGGATCTAGTATTATATGATAGGAAAATCCAAAATTGGGGTCGATAGCATGTCATGTGGGCCATGCCCATAAATTGTAATTTATTTTGGATCATATTTAATATTTTTATTTGTAATGTGTTCTCATTTTGTAATCTCTAGATCCAATGAATTTTTTTATAACTTCATGGTATGCTTAATTATATCTCTTCAAACTTGGTAAGTTTTGGTGGTAACACAAGACTCATAATAATCTTACCATAATTGTGTTAATTTGAAAAGAAGTATCCTCAAGTAGTGCACCACAGTAATGTTTTGGTAATATTGATTTTATACACTGAGAAAAATTTGTGGTAATATCAACTTTTGCATAAGTGAGATAGTATTTCCACATTCCATTGATTAGTTAGAATCAACTAATTATTTCTCATACCTTGATGATGGTTCATGGAATGTGAACCAAAACATTTGTAAAAAAACTACAACACATTTTTTTACATAAATTTCACTAACTAATCAACTTTTACGTTTAAGTAAAGTATTTTTTAATAATTTAACCAATATGAAAGTGTCTTTATGTAATGGGTATATATTTCAATTTTACGTTGATGTTTTAACTTAATTCAATTTTTTAGCCATAAATAATATGTCCAATGGATTAAAATGGCCATGTTTCTATGCCTACATCAAGACTTTTTATTTGTTAGTTATTAGTGTTTGCCTTATATCAAAGGCATCAACTTATTCTTTATGGGTTTTTGGTGGTATATAATAGGAATAATCCTTGGTTCATCATTGTTGATAGCTTCCATATTATTTTTTTAAAATGTTGATCACATTAAAATGAGTAATCATTATTCGAGTCAATTTTATGTAGATTCTAGGGTTTTGAAGCTTTAATGGTAATATATATATATATATATATATATATATATATATATATATATATATATATATATATATATATATATATATATATATATATATACATATATATATAGGATTTTAGCATATGCATGCCTTTGATTTTATTTAGGCTTTTTGATTTTAAACCTTTGAATTTTCATACCCATAAGATCTTCTATTTTATCTTCTTCTGATTGCATGGTAACTATGTGGCATCATTCTAAATCTTTCATGGCATTTTTCATAATTGGCCTTGGTTACTTAGCTATTGGTATTAAAATACCTCCCCAAGATCATTTCACTCCATTAGATCAATTCTCAATGATGCAATGAGAGCCATTGGATCATCCTAGATGCATGTATTTTACATTTTGTACTTGAGGTTGTCTTTTCATAAACATAATGTAAACTTTAGGCTAAGACATTTATGCCAAGCTTTATGATAATATGTTTCATCCATAGGATCATGATCCAGGGTCCTACTCTTGATTGGCTACTTTACTAGGTGGAACCTATTTAATTTAAGTCTTCAAATGAGAGGATGCTAAGTGTCGGTCATATGGGCCTTTCATATCCTTAAGAATTCTCAATTATGCCTTACTCCATTGGATCATCCTTTGGTGATGCAGTGTGGACCATTAGACCATCTGAGTTGCATGATGTTTAGTCTTTACTTGAGCTTCTTCTCATTCCATTCAATCAAGATCCAACGATGCAGCTAGAGACATTTGATCAGTTGAGATGCATGATATTTAACCTTGGAATTATGGCTACCTTACTCCATCCAATCAAGGAGTAATAATGATGTGAGAGTCATTTGATCTTGCTATATACAAGGGAGTTAAATTACGGGCTGAGATGATAAATAAACGTAAACTAATAGGTTAATGGGTGAATAAATACATCAAGGCCTTACTACTAAAACATAAATAAAAGGATCAATCTAGCTTAAAGTACTAGATTTTAAACTAAGTTGTCAAAAAAAAAGGTCCTACGAGATAGCTCGAAAGAAAATTCCAAGTGTGCATTAGGGTTCTTGCCAAACAAAAAGTTATCATGGTTATACCAAATCCCTTATAAGGACCTTTACAATTAACACAAAAGGTAATCCAAGGTCTTTCGAGGTATTTCCTAAGAGAAAATTTGAAATAAAATTCCAATTGTGTGCATGTTCAATGTATCTCCTAGGAAATACATCAACTGCATCAGGGTTCTTGATAAATAAAAAGGTGTCATAGTTATATCATGACTCTCATAAAATGGAATAATGAAAAGCCAAGCCCATGTTGGTGGGTCCCATATTTCCATGGCTTATGTGTAATCAAATATCAAGATCCAACGGTTCCTAAAGAATCGAGCTTGATGTTGACTCAATTAGGGCCAACCATTGAACAAAATTCCCTATAGATATATAAGAAAACCAATATCCTTTATTTGGATTTTGTCTATAGATAATTTGGTCCAAGACACAAGACATAGAGAAGGTACATTATAGATAGATATATATTTTAATAATGTCCACAAGACAAAAAATAGTCTATGGGACCTCCAATAAAAAATCAAAACCCAAAGAAGTGAAAAGACCATTCCTAATTAGGCCTTGGACAACTCACCATTCAAATCAAGTCATGACATGTCCATTGCAAATATGAATATCTTATCCCATAGATCATAACTAGTGTAAGACCAATGGAACATAGCTTAGGGATTTGAAAAGCAATTAGAGTATTGACTTCTGGCTGGATTATGGGTTACCACTTTTATTACACTCTTATCTTCTAGTTCACTTTGCTTAATCCATGGATGATCCTAGGGTTAACCATAAATATAACTTTCATGATGATTTTTTTATTAGACCATAAGCATGATGGTGACACCTTGAAAATTGGTAACTCTTTGGTTATAAAAAATAACAAATGTATCCCCCTTATTTATATTTTCTATATATATAGGTCTCTATGCCAAAATAGATATTATCAAAAAATCATTTGATCATACGATCTCTCTTTATCTCTCTCTCAGTTTCCTCTCTTAGTGAGACCAAACTCTACCAAGATAAAATTTGTAAACTCTTAAAGTACAAGAAGGTTGTCCTTTGATTTCATTGTTATGGTAATAGTGTGTACATTGTTGGGATGAATAACGGGAAGCACACAATTGATTACCAAGCAACTTAATATGTGGAAATTAACCAGAATCAACAAGTAACTAGAATTCAGAAATAACACATGATATGAGAGACAATACACAACTTGTACTAAAACTCTTTCAGAAGGAAATACAACAAAGAAGGCTGCCACAGTTCTTCTTCCTTACACACCTCTAGGGCTCCCACACCTCTATGGCATAAACAGTAAATCTTCCCTCAAAGCTCTCTCCCTTAGGTCCCAACATCCAACTCAAACACAGAGTTGGTGTTCACCTCCGGTGCTCCACGCACACCACAAGTGCTCCACGCACTCCACAAGTACCCAATGTACTTCAAGTAGATCTACCCTGAACCTGCAATAACTTGCACCTCAACAGACCTTACTTATGGAAGGATCTTCCTTGCCTTCCTCTTTGCTCTCTTTTTTAGTACACACTGTACTCCAAGTAGATCACACCTAATTCTGCTCCCTATTGTGTTGCTATCCTATCTGATCTTGCACACCTGCAAATCAATCTGGTTCTGCACACTTGTGAACCTTGACCTTGCACACACATACACCTGCAAATCAATGATCTTACTTACCCATGTAGATCTCCTAAAGTAGCCATGCTCACTAGATGACCAAGATCATACATACATGAAGAACCCTGTTGATTCTCCAATCCAGCACCCACACTTGGTACTGTGGCACTAAGAGGAACACACCATTGCTCTCCTCTCTCTGAAGGAGCTTATTTTCTCTCTTACTCTCTAGCACAAGTTTCAATACAATCCATGAGTCTATTATATAGATCTCATCCAAGAAATAATTAGGCATCTAATTACAATAATTAGATCCACAGTTTTGAGTCTAAATTTGGATCTTGACATGCAAACACTTGGTTCATTAGCTAACTGCCCGTAACATACTCAGTCCAAACCACACAGGTGAACGACGTCAGTCCCTATCTGCCTGGGGGGTGCCGACGTCGGCTGACTTCTGACCGACATCGATTGCTTTCCTACCTTATCCTACCGATGTCGATTGGCCTAACCGACGCCGGTGTCTGTGACACTCTACAACCATTCACAACCTCCTTCCCTGCTTGGATCAGTGAAGCTTTTAGCTCCACAACCTAACACTCTTATCTTCTAGTTCACTTTGCTTAATCCATGGATGATCCTAGGGTTAACCATAAATATATCTTTCATGATGATTTTTTTTATTAGACCATAAGCATGATGGTGACACCTTGAAAATTGGTAACTCTTTGGTTATAAAAAATAACAAATGTATCCCCCCTCTTTATATTATATATATATAGGTCTCTATGCCAAAATAGATATTATCAAAAAATCATTTGATCATACGATCTCTCTTTATCTCTCTCTCAGTTTCCTCTCTTAGTGAGACCAAACTCTACCAAGATAAAATTTGTAAACTCTTAAAGTACAAGAAGGTTGTCCTTTGATTTCATTGTTATGGTAATAGTGTGTACATATCTCACCTACTTACTAGTTCATCTTCTCATATATGTTGCGTTTAGTTCTCTGGTTGTGTTTAGTACTTTGTATCTTTTCGTCAAAATATTGCATGTGGATACTACAATTGTTTAGTGTCTATTTTATACCTCCCCTTTCATTTCCCTTAGCCTAGACCATTTGATGAGCCTCCACATGGATGTTTGATAAATAGTTCTTTTTTAAGCCCCATCTTTATTATTTCACTATTGTTATTCGGGTCAAAAAGGGAGGATTGATCTATAATTTTGGTGCATCACTATGTTAGCTTTCTTAAGAGCCTTTACCCCCTTTCTAACCCTTTTCTCATGAAGAACTAGGATTAGTTTTAGTTTTAGGTGAGCATCAAATCAAAATTTGGCCTAGTCTAGAGGCTTAGCCCCAACATAGGTGACCTAAAACCTAGGGTTTTTCCCATTTTAGAGCGAGATAGGGAGAAGCCTTAAAACCACATCTCTCAAGGGTGTGAGTTAAAGATCTAATAGTTTCTAGCACACCCAATGGGACAAAAGACTAAATCAATATAAGAATTTTTGGTGTTATTCTTCTACACATCAGCTTGTTAGTCATTCACCAAACATCAATAGTGACTCCAAGGAGTGGATCAAGCAACCATAGCCATACAAGGAGCATATCAAGTAACCATAGCCTAGTTTAGTGAGCTTGGTGTTTAAGCATACTAAGGCTCTTTATTTCTCCCTCAAGATCCACCAAAAGAATCATTCAATTTCCCATGTTGGAAAAACACTCACACTAACTGTAAGCAAGGAGAATTTCTTCACCCTCCCAACATCTACCTTTTAGGCTAGAATCTTGTTGTAAAAAAATTGGAAGAGGAAATTATAGTCATAGGAGAACTTGAAGAAGATAATTCAAGAGTCTATCATGAGGAGATCATAATAGGCAGCCCACTTCTTTTAGAATAGGTAGAATTAGGTTTAGACCAACCTTCTTAGCATAGCTTTGATACTAACGATCTAGATCTTGACCAAGTCAATCCTTAGGATGAAATTATAATTGAGGTTGATGAGAAAGACATCATAGGTGCTCAAGAGATGCAGCTTGAGGGACCATCACCTTTAGTGATAAAGAAGGACCTCAAATATGAATATATATTTCCACATATGCATGAGATTCAAAAACAAGGCCTAGGAGACTTGTTCACAAACTAGAGATAGGCAATATTGCTCTTCAAGGGGACTATGATCTGATTGTGCCCAAAGAGCATGATGATATAGCAATAATATGCAAGATCAAGGTAAAATGTAATTACTCAATTTTATATTGATAATAGGATGCCTTATAAATTACTTAGCTTGATTAGAAGATGCCAAGGAGGAGCCACCATAGGTTGTGCTCAATTTAGAGCACAAACTTGAGCTTTAACAAGAGCAAGATCCGCTTGCTTATCCACTACATGGAGCATACATGACCAAGCAATTATATTGGGAGGGTGATTTCATTTTTATTCTTATTCTATGAGAAGCATACCATCACATTGCTAAAAATCTAGCGCTTCTGCACATTTATTTACTTCCCTCTCTTGGTGAGACCAGACTCTACCAAGACAAAATTTGTAACCTCTTAAAGTAATGGAAGGTTGTGATTTGATTTCACTATTATGATATAGTGTGTACTTATCTCACCTAGATACTAGTTTATCTACTCATATACATTATGTTCGTTACTTTGTATCTTTTGGTCAGAAGCCCTCTTGTGGATACTACAATTGGTTAATGTCTATTTTAGACCTACCCTTTCATTTCCCTTAGCCTAGACCATTTAGTGAGCCTCCACATGGATGTGTAATATATATTTATTTTCTAAGCTCCATCATTATTATTTCATTAGTGTTCTTTAAGTCAAATAGGAAAGATCAACTTGTAATTTTGGTGCATCATCTTGTTAGCTTTCTTAGGAGCACATATATCCTTTATAACCCTTTTCTCATAAATTATTGGCTTAGTTTTAGTTTTAGGTGGGCATCAAAGATGAATCTAGCCTACTCCAAAATTTCATCCCAACATAAGTGACCCACAACCTAGGTTTGTTCCCATTTTACAGCTCCACCGGGAGAAGCCTTAAAACCACTTCTCCAAAGGGTGAAATTTAAGCTATAACATTTATATCAAATACATTTCAAAGACATGTTCAAGCAACAGGGAAGGTATTCCAAGGCCCTTCAAGGTATCTCCTAGGATATACTTTGAAAGAAAATTCTAATTGTGTGCATGTTCAAGGTATCTCCTAGGAGATATCTAGAAAGAAAATTCCAAAAATCCCTTAAGGTAATTTTAAAGAGCCCTTAGGGTAATATCAAGAAGCTCAAAGTACTTTCAAAAATCCCTAAGGGTACCTGACTGCTTATAGGGGTGAAATTTTAAAGTAAGTTTGGGTGCCCTTTCATATCTTGGACTACTTCATCCAACCTATCCATTAGTACCTTCCATGTAAAGTAAAATTTTAATCCTTTTGTGAAGGAGAAATCCTCTCTTGACCTTATTTTAAATGTTCCTAGGAGATACCTTGAAAGGGGAATCCACTCTTACTCACATAAGTCATTCGGAACACTTGTTCATATAAAATATCTGATGCAAAAACTCCAAACAAAAATTTTCAAAGACCCAAATTTATTGATGCAAACATGAAATGGTCCATATATAGGAGCACCATCAACAAATATAGGGTAAATCATACACTATAACCTAAATTTAAAGACAAAGGAGTGATAATAAAATTTAGGCATCCACATGATCTTCCCCTATTGTCATACTGAATAAGATGGATGGATTTTTTATATGTAGAGAGCCTAATTGTGAATTTTTTTTGACATAATGGTATCTAGTATTGTATGATAGGAAAATCCAAAATTTGGGTCAATAGCATGTCATGTGGGCCATGCCCACAAATTGTAATTTATCTTGGATCTTATTTAATATTTTTCTTTGTAATGTATTCTTATTTCATAATGATTTTTTTTTATAACTTCAAGGTATGATTAATTGTATCTATTCCATCTTGGTAAGTTTTGGTGGTAACACAAGAATCATAATAATCTTACCATAATTGTGTTAATTTGTAAAGAAGTAGCCTCAAGTAGTGGACCATAATAATGTTTTGGTAATATTGATTTTATACACTAAGAAAAATTTGTGGTAATATCAACTTTAATGTTTAAGTAAAGTATTATTTTAATAATTTAACCAATATAAAAGCGTCTTTATGTAATGGGTATATATTTCAATTTCACCTTGTTTTTTTTAACTCAATTCAATTTTTTAGTCATAAATAATATGCTCAATGGATTAAAATGGCCATGTTTTTATGCCTACATTAGGACTTTTTATTTGTTAATTATTAGTGCTAAACTTATATCAAAGGCATAAACTTATTATTTATGGGTTTTTGGTGGTATAAAAGAGGAATAATCCTTGGTTTATCATTGTGGATAGCTTCCATACTATTTTTAAAAAAAATCTTGATCACATTAAAAGGCTAATCACGGTTATTTAAGAGACTGACCATTAGCCATGTAACCTTACAAACCATTTTGTGTCAATATCACTTGGAGGACTAAAAATTAGAAATATCCTTCTAAACTTAGTGCATCTTAACCCTCTATTCTATTACCTACAATTCAATGAGTTTTTAAATGGATTTTTGCAAATGGTTCCTTTAAATTTCCTAGTCTTTTGTGTCATGGACTATGTTTTAATGTATTATTAAAGGAGTTGCACCTATTATTATTGTTGGGATATTCTAATTAATTCTTTCTCTTTTATAATATACAGTAAATAAAGTAATGTTTAGCTTTGATGTAAAATAATATATCTCAGCTATGAGTGCTTTTTAATCCTACATCTGATGCAATTATCTATCTTGATGACATAGAGCATGAAGTATCTATAAGAATAAGGGGATGTATGCCCAAGTTTCTAAGTTTCCCTTTCCCAAAAGCTTTTTTCCATGGATGGTATTTTCACATGTTTTTGAAATCATGAATTTCTCATGGGGATATCAAATATTTATACTATGGTTTGATATGTCGGTGGTTTGTTTATCAACTATTTCATTTCAAAATTTAAGTCACCCATCAATTAAGACAACCTTTGTTAAGTCACATGTTGATATTATTTTGGTAAATCATTATCTCACCCCAATACATGTAGATAGACATAGGTTGGTGTTAATTTACTAATTTTGTTTCCTCATTCATTTAGTACCTTATTATAGGAATCCATTTAGCCTTCAAGTATGTATCCATACCTATAACTTAACTATATTTTAATCTATCTTGTGCCCTTGGTAGTCTCTTTACAGCACCATATATTTTATATATATATAGACAAGTTTTTATTGGAACATAAATACATGTTAATTAAATAAATAATTGAACATGTTTCATTTCATATTACCTTTTTTTGTACTTGGATGGGTATTTTATTATCATTATGATATCAGAGACCTTGATTATATATGTTGGTGATTATCACTTATTTAATGGACATAAATTATTATTCTCTTGATATTTTATTTATATGATTCTTTCCATTTTTATTGAATGAGAATTTTGTATCCTTGAAAAAATATTACCATCTTTGATATGTACATAAGTTGGTTAAATTTATTTCTATTAACTTGTTATAGATAGTTACTATCATTCCACTCACTATTGTGAATTATAATTAGTGTTAACTAGTTACATTGAAAATTGTATTCTTCCTCGTTATCTTAATCTGCCATATTATATCTCATCAATGTGATATGAATCAATACATAGATATAGCTACCAAGGATTGCTAATACTTATGATTATTCATGATCTAGTTTAATGTATTATGATCAATATACATGGTTATTACTAATGCCTATATGGATACCATACATGATTATGAATTATCTTATATATTATATTTAAGTTTTTAGGGTACTATCTACTTATAGGGGTGAAACTTTAAAGTAAGTTTGGGCACCCCTTCATATCCTAGACTGCTTCATCTAAGGCATCCATTGTGCCTTCCATGTAAAGGAAAATTGTACTCCTTTCATGAAGGATAAATCCACTCTTGTCCCTATTTGAAATATTCCTAGGAGATACCTTGAAGGGGGATCCACTCTTGTTTACATAAAATGTCCGATGCAAAAACTCCAAATAAATTTTTTTGAAGACCCAAAGTCCTAAATAGAAAATTTGAAAACCAAAATCTATCACAGAAACTATTTGAACAAAAAATTAAAGACCAAAATTTAATAATAGGGCCTGATCAAAATGTCTAAGTACCTAGCTTGGGCTTGTGAATTATCTAAGGTAGCTATTGTGCACATATAGAAAACTACTCCAATAAAAGCACTAGTACACATCTAGAAATATGAGTCAAATTAAGCTCAACTAACTTAATCAACGTGTTCACCAATCCTCACTAGCTTGTTTCTTATTAACTTTTTTATCTTGATATAATCTATGTGCTTCAACATGCTACTATCGAATAATATTCAAATCTAGTAGTGGTGGTTGATGAATCGTACTAACTTGGGTGAGGATTCTTGCATGTTCTCCCTTGGTCAATTGAAATCTACTCTTGAATAATTCGACTTTTGTGACATTTTTCCTTATGACACATAACTCTACCTCTATCTTCTACAACATTAAGCCTTGGAGACTTAACTTGAAGTTACCCACTGATTCTTTTATAAGATGATCAAAATTGATTCTTTTGATAAATTTTCCTATGGAGACTTTTACCTTGGATAACTTTAAATCAAGAAAGATCTAGAAAAGTTGAACCTCATGACCTTGGTACTTATGGATTAAGTGCCTAACTAACTGCCCACTCCCAAACCATAGGTATCCTCTCCATGGTCTAAGAATTATATGTATCTCATTGGGAGAGAATAAATAATGTGACCATAAACTTGAAGCTAGCACTTGGGTTCATCACAGACTCATAGTGACTGAGTGCATAGTTGAGCATGGCTTGAAACTTGAAGTCCCTATCCCTTTTGGTGTTAACACATGTTGTCATTTCACTCCTCAAGAAATAAGAGAGTTTTTTTTAAATAATAGGTGTGTCATTGGCCCAGGGAAGTGAACCCCATTTTTGATGAGAATTTTAGAGGTAGTTTGAAGGGGGACATGCATCACCACAACACTACTTACATATCCCTAAGATTTCATACATGAAGTTAAATTTATCAATCTTTGGGTAAAAAATATGGAGACACTTGGAATAATCATGGATATTCACTTTCCTAATGAACTTAAAATATTTTTTGTGTTAAAATGTTGCTAGTTCACGGCTACATGTCACATGTCCTTGACTATTGAAAAATGAAGTCTTTATCTTAACGTCATAGGTACGCTTTAAGGTATTACAAGGACCTTCAAGGTATCACCCATTAATATATTCAAACCTTCAAGGGTACCCATACACATGTTTGAAAGGTATCTCATGCGAGATAATTTCAAACTATTGGGTTCACAACTGAGGTTAAAATCAAATACAGGATCCCAAAATATAAGAAGCTAATCATTTTCCATAATTTTTCTCAAAACCCCCATTTCTAATTATCATTTTGTATTGTAATAGAATACATGGTTGAATATTGACTTAATTAGATAATTTTATCTATATGGCTATTCTGCTCTGATGCATGCTTGAAATTTATCTCCAAGGATATGCCATCAAAGCTATTATTTTTTGGATTGACATAAACTGTGTTGTTAAAAAAATCTTATAAATAACTTGATTAAAAAATCTTCTCATGTCTTTTACAAATGTCCAACTAAAAAATCATATGTTAATGGCTTTCCAATGTGGAGACAATGTTTTTCTCATAAATAATGATAAGGCATTGGTGAAGTAATAATACACAAAGTGGTGAGTCAAGATGTTGAATCTTTAGAAGCCATAAATCTCACTTCCACATGCCACAATGAGGAAATACCTATTGAATGTGTAAGTGTTACTGTGACTAAAGCTTTTGACTTGACTCTATCACTTCCATTTCCTATAGCTTTTATGGATAATTTGGGGGATTTAGTTGATAGTTTTACTATATGGAGCACAAGCATGATGCAACATGGCATAGACATATTTTTTATAGATAATGACATGGAACAATTTCAAAATAATTCTCATCTAGTTCTTCATATACAACCATTGTAATAATAAAACCTTTGCTTGGATTCAGTTGTTTAATATAATGATGATCTTACCGCATTTAAAAGCTTGAGAAAAAAATTTGTTGGTAAAAGGGTACATTTATTACACAAATGTAAAACTTTTGTAAATGATGGAAAAAATGCTTTTTGTTATGCTTAATTTGCACAACTAGGGGATATTTTTGGTTGCATTCTACTACCAATGTTAGAAAATGAACTGTTAATTCACATAAGGCATGTTATATGACATTGTGAGACTTGCAATATAGAGGCAATTGAAACATTGATCTTGAGATGGTCTTCCAACAAAATAGTGGACACTAAGACTTATAGACCAATCAATTTACCATACATGATACCAAAGGAGAAAGAAATAGGAAATGTTTGGGACATTTTAGATAATGAAGTCACTCCTTGCCTAAAATTCTTAGTGTAAAGGCATCCAAAAAAATTAGTTCATTCCTACAAATACTCTGCTCAAAAAAGAAGTTAGTGAAATAATTCACTCAACCAAGTGGATTTTGATAAAAGCATGGATAGTGAGATTACAACAATTTATGTAGATAAATGTTACACCAAAAAATATTTTCAGTCAGGATTATCATTTGAGATTCTGAAATCTGCAAAGATGAAGTTTCTTGACTCTACCACAATAGATAGGAGGCAACATGTCTTGGATGCCCTTTTTGCCAATTTGTTTAAGAAAAATAAAAACAAAACTAGCATTGATTTTTAAGGTATAGAGATCTATTTAGAAGATTGGATTTAAAATATATGGATTAAAGAGAAGTAACTTTTTTAACATGCAAATTTGTCACAAAAATGTGGAATGAAATGCAATCCATGCAAGGAGATTTCAACAAAATCCACATAAGAAGATGATGCCATCTAAATATTTGTTAGACTAATTGGTGGATGATTTTTTCAGATGTTTCTACATGACTAACATGCTAGGTAGATATAGATAGCTCATGAGAAAATGTTTGACATCTTCCAACATCTTTCACTCAAGAATTTGTGAGGCATCACATCAATGCACAACTAGAAGATATGGAATATAAGCCAATATCCCAGCCAAATTTAATAGCATGTGGGGAACTAATTTTCAAGATGTGACCATTACCATGTCTGATGACTTCGCTAGGTAAAAAATATGCATCTTGTTGACTCAATAGAAATGCTCTAGGTCCCTCTCTAGAGATTAGGAAGATCATATCAATCAACAATTCATGATGCACTCAAATCAAATAATTTTTTCAAGACAAATGTATTACACACATAAATAAATGTCAGAGGAATACCCTAAAGAATGCCTCAGTGTCATTCATGACAAGGTGGAACATCAAAAAATATTTGTGTTAAGAACAGTGACAAAAAAGGAAATAGTTAATGATAGAATATTAGACTTATTAATGATAGGGATTATAACACATGGTCATGGTACAGGTGGATATGGGCATTTTTACTATATGTTCTTAGAGGGTTTAACATTACCAACACCTCATTAAATAAGTGCTTTAGGGATATAGAAATAACAGTGTCAGATACTTATGGATCTTTACTATATAAACTTGGATCTTCAAAATATCCATTGTATGATCCACTTTTTTCTAACAACTGCTACCCTAAATGTAATAAATATAGAGAATAAGCACAATCAATTGGTTCCTTCAAAAAACTTCCTTCTAGGATATACCTTCAACTAGACAAATATTATGGGGACAATAAGAACATGTAATTTCATCCATAATTATATTTTAAAAATGTCTAACCTTATATGAAACTAATATTACATATAAAAATCCACAAAATCATGTCTTTTTTTAAATGTATTTATTGTAATACTTATCTCTCCTTGTCTACAAAGGTGTTTTCCTTGATGTTGAGGTTGGATTTTTGCCTGTAGGACATACCCATGAGGACATCGATGGCACAATTAGAAACCTATCTGAACGTATAAAGAGGAAAGATGTATGGGGTGTGGCAGAGATGATGGACACTTATAGGATGTGTGAAAATACAAGAAATTCATGCCATATTTTATTGAAGAGGTCTTGGATTTCAAAGAATATGTTAATAGTTACCATCTGAAGGGAAGAAATTAAATAATAGGCTTGACAAAAGGTCAATACTTATTTCTACATATGGAGCAAGGTTAGACCATTATACATTATAAAAACTCTATAAGAGATAGAAATTGGTCCCTCCTAATTACATTATGGGAAAAAAAATAAAATGGTGAGCCAAATGTTCGAGAAGGTAAACCAACAAAAATTTATTTCAAAGACTTGAAAAATAGAGAAATGTCTCAAGATTTTAATTATTGCTAAAGACTCAGATAGAAGTAGAAAAAAAGTCAAAAATAAATTAAATATAACTTAAATAAGTATGTGCAACAATTTAATGAATTTGGTTTGACCAAAAATAGTAAGTGGAAGGATCTAGCATATTACTTCTAAACCATCTAGGACATAATTAAAGAAGACATGTTCCCTTCTGAAGCTGAGTGCATAGGAGAGTTTTGGCCTAGAAATCATCATGACATACCCATGCATAAATATCTACAAAAAATGGTTCATGATAACACCCTTGATTTTGGAGTGGCATCTATAGATATATATGTTGGTCTAAGAATCAAAAGAACAAGAATTGCATTTGATCTAGCTCAATATGTGTAAATTAGAGACATCTTATTTCTTAGACCTGACCATTCTATAGGAGTGGAATTCAAAATGTGGGTTGCTAGATCTAAAATCAATATTGAGATACTACAAACAAATGGGGATATAGAATAAAGGGTTAATGTAGCTTGGTTCATCCTAATTCATGCAGGGAAAAAAGATGCAGAAGAAGCTAAAATTTATTCAAGCTGCTTGGACAAGAAATGGAAGACAAACCTAACTAACACATCTTTACCATCTATACTCATAGATAGTATCATCTATTCTTGGAAACCAAATAAAAATTGGAGAGGTCATATACTTGTTCTCACTGATTTTTTGAAAGGCATTGTAACAGACTATTTGAATGCATCATTCCACTAGGCACTAACAAAAATAATGATAAATGGATTGTGAAATGTGAAATAGTGTTTTCTTAATTTTATAATGAGAAATATCAAAATGTTTTTTTTCAAAATTTAGTCTATTTTTTGAGAATGTATAATGTTTTATTATTTTATTTATTTATATTTATTTTTAGTGGCACTTCACATTTTGGGTCTTGGGAAATAAACTTCATATTTTGAGTCTTATATTTTCTAATATGACAATTCAATATTTTGATAACAGTGCATCTATTTAATAGCATTTGATTATTTGAACATCCACTTTCACATTTTTACATCCTTCAAAATGGTCTTCGATAGAAATTCTTCATAATTTACACCACTAATAATTTAGCACATCTAGGATTTTGTGTTTTGAAAAATACAATTCGACATTTGATCATATATGCAAAAAGGTCTTTGGGGTTTACACGTCGAAATGTCCCACTTACACATCATGATTTGTTATTCAACATTTGTGTATTGAAAAATGTTATTCAAATTTACACATGGCACCCCAAATTATACAAGATAATATCAAATAAACTTTCATGGTCATGACAACGTCACTCGAATCAAATTAAACATATAGTTCACAATCCAATCAACTGATGACATGTGGCATCCCAATCATCCTAGAAATTATAAATCACATATCAGTTGAGCATGTGATTGATGTATGAATTATTTTTCCTTAAAAAATATACCACCAAGTCTTATAATATCTATAAATGCATGGTCTTTGAATGAGTTTGAATGGTCACATAATTTGGACTTATTAGAAATATATAATATAAATGTGATTTATTTGTTTAAAGTCTAATTAATTCTTGATGAAGTCTAATTTATCTATGATAATTTCCAAATACTAATAAATAAATTATTTATTATCATTTTAAATGATTTGGACTTATCACAAATACATTAGATAGATATGAGTTATTTTTAATAAGTCCAACTTAATCTTGATATAGTCCAATTAAATCCAAATACAACCCAATTTATTTTTGATATTTTTTGTAAATTTGGACTGTTGATAAGTGCAAATTATACGAAATAGTCCTTTCCTAATTATTATCATCCTTATCATCATCGTAAATACACAAAATGAAAGGCATTTTTCACCTATCATGGTATTAATGGGCATATAAATTTTGAATTTTATGTATTTTTATAAAAGATTACATAACTTGAAAATAAAGAGATTATCACATTTCATAGAAATAGAAAAATCATGAAAGATGCTATGATCCAGAATAAAGTTACATCTCACCTTACATGGACATGGATACTAAATCAAAAGTATCAAGGTTCAGATATAATATATTATCATATAATGCATAATTAAAATATATCAAAATAAAATCAACAATATCAACCACAAATATCAAAGATATCTAGTACAAGTGTGACTATTTATAAGAATGCAAAGTCAAAGATTCAGTGTTAAAAGGAGGTTATAGATGAAAATAAATATGATGCACTATTTATGTTTATATCAAGGTGGTTAATTCATTCTAAAATTCTTGGTTAGTTCAATAATAAATAGTGCCATGATCGACAATGGGTAGTTGGAAGCACATGCAAAATTACACTCCTTTGCGATAGTGGATACATAAAGCAAGAGTTAAAATGACATCAAAAATACTAAAAACATTTAGATGGAATTAACATGATATTTTGAGGCATACAATGATACCTCTCCATGTTTGTTTAACAACAATGGTTATTTTATTTCTATTATTACCAAGTAAATGGGTCTTTCATATGTTAAATATGAACCTCGATACAAAATATTAATGTAATACCATGAACAATTTGTAAATTCCTCCAATAAATAAATTACAATCAAGTTATCAAGGTTTAATAAATCTAATATGAGTAACCTCTATAATTAGTGGTATCTCCTCCACCTCCCACACCACAAACATTGTTAATTGTGGAACTTATTCAAGATTACCTGAAGAATGAAATTATGGCACCTAATACAAAACATAATGAAAATGGAATAACTGCACTCATTCAAAATCATAGTGTAGAATCCATTTCAACACCTATATGAAATCTTGATATATAGTCCTTTCAAAGTAAAAAGGCATACCTTCTTAAGCATAAAGTATCAATAAAGACATTACTCAAGGTTAAAATAAATCTAATTCTTCTACAACCTATTTTAAGTGCAATTTTCATCATGTTTCATAGTGAACACAAGAAATGAGGCTTTCTCCTATTATAAAATATACTTCACCAAGTCTTGTACCTCCTAGAGCATCATAATATTCTATGTGAACATTATGAAGTGATCAAGCATTTACAATACATCACTTTATGTTTTTTTTTTAATTTTTAGATACATCCACATCTTGCACTCCTCACATATTAAAATTCACTCTTCCAATATATGATCCAAGCACACTCTATGGTCCTTTTATTGATGGGATCATAAGTTAGTCTATTTAAATAAATATAAAAAATACAAAAAATAAAATATAGCAAAAAATTCAAAAATATAATTATAGGTTTTTAAAAAATGAAACATTCAAAATATTTTCAAAAAATAAAAAATATATACCTAAGCATGACATAAGATGTGATTTTAATTATTTACATACAGTTGGTAGATATAATATTCTTTTTCAAATACAAATGAATTTTTTGAGGCATATAAGTGTGATACAGGGCATATATTATATGTGTATTATTGTATGTTGGACTTGATTCTACCCATGGCCAAACTTACGATGTGGTCATCTAATTCTATGATTCACACCATCACATGTAATAGCTATCTATGACCTCAAATGTAATGCTAAACTACATAAATTACAAGTGTCTTGGTCATAATTTTTATTTTAAACTATGCTATATGAATATGCTACTTATATATAATATGACATTGATACATATGTATGAAATACAATAGTTTTTAATTTGTATATTCATGTTTGATGTTTTTTACCTTCTTTCATGATAGGATAGATATTTATTGCTTATTGTGTGTGGCCCTTGGCCCTATGCATGAAAATTGATTGAACATTTTTATGTTTTTTTATGTGTGTGACATTTGAACATGTCCATTGGTTTTGGTCCTTGGTTATATGTGTGTAATAACATTTCTTGTGTGATATTTGAACATTTTCCTTGTATGCATCCCTTGGCCTTAGTATATGACTTGTATGAATATTGTGTGACATTTTGCATTATGTTTTTTTGTTTTATAAGCTTCATTAGTGATGTTATGATAGATATCAGACACTCTTACAATGGTTAATTTACCACATCATTCATTAATAAATTCATATAGATGTAACACTTGTATGTCTTGTATTCAATATACTACATACATTCTTAAAACAAAAATTGAATATTCTATAATGACATAGTACTACACGATCCCAACTATATCACATGATAGAGTTAACTAGTTTTCTCATATGAGTGAATTTCAAGGTACAAACCTCAACTTAAAATGGGTAATCATAGTGGTCATGTATTAGAGATTTAAACTATCGTGAACATAATTGATAAAAAATAATGGTTTCAAAGATATATAGTACATGTTTTTCAAATATTTGAGAATTAAAAATTAGATTCTATAATAGGATACAGGTTTCTAAAGATTATAATAGATTTATAAATCCAACATTTAATAGATGTTGACACATTGGTACATATTTTGGGGGAATTTGGCATGCATATTTTTTTTTTCAAAAACTCAAACCAAATAATCAAACACACTTGAATTTATATGCACATGCATATGCAAAATAGTTTCAAGACCAAAGTTATAGTTTGCAAATATAATTAAAATTAATCATATGTATGAATAACATTATATATAATCGACACATATTTATATAGGTTATGATATGTATTCATGTTTAATCTTGTTTAAATATGAAAATTACAAAAATTTGAAGTTTCAAAGAATAAATATTGAATCTCAAAGAGAAAACATGCAATTCAAATCTATGATAAATGTGGTCATGATGAGGGAATGAATACTCTTCATTCTCTTTTGATAAATAAAAAATATATAATTTAGATATATTTGTAGTGATATGATTCAATACATGTGGATAATGTATGTTTGATTCTAGTGGAATTAAATGATCTTTCCATTACTTATAGTAAACCAACTGTACAGTTCTATCTTCTATACAGGTGATGTATGCTTGATTCTAGTTATAATCAACACCATTGCCATCACTTATATTGAAATCATTATCATTTCATAGTTTGTAATATTGTTATATTTGGTAATATTACCATTTCATGAGGGTTGGAATAATGTATCATTCTAACTCAAGATATTAATTAGTAATTAAAATTTAGGATTTAATCAATCTCAATTTTCCATGGTTCAAATTTTCTATGTGATTCAACAAAGGAGAAATATTCTCCATCACCAGTTCTAGGTTATGTAGAAATTTTATTTCACTTACATATAATTTTTATCCTTCCTTTCTCTCTTGCTAATTTTAAATTTCAAAAATTTCATTTGTTACAAATTCCAAAAGTATAAAATGAGTATTTATTGAGCTATTGTAGGGTTTACTAAATTAAATGACTAACATAATTCAAGTAAATTATAAAATAAAAAGTATGTTACACATGTTGAGGTTCAAATTATTTCTACTTTACTCTACCAATTGGCTTTCACCTAATTACATGACTCTATTTTCCATTTATCTAAGCCATTTATGTACATGTGGGATTAACAACTTATTTTTTGTTAACAATAGATAAAAATAAAAAATTTAAATTATAAAATTTAATAAAATAACCTCAATTTTATCTCTAATATAGGACAAGTGTCTTTGACCCTTATAGACAAATCCATGCTCAACTGATGGGAGTGTAGTGTGCCTCTTTCCACATAGGTTGGCCATGTCCCATGACTAATAATGATTATTTTATGAAATTCAAAACATCCTTAAAATTATTCTAACAAATATTTCATTTTCATGTAATTACCAAATTATTAACCTATAAATATATATTGAGAGTCATTAATTTTAACCACTTTTTGCACACATTTTACTCACCTACATCAAGCATAATTGTTTTTTCACATTGCTAAATTCTTCCCTATTTCGACCAAATTATACATCACTTGTAAGGAGAAGTCATTAGCTGATTCAATAGAAATATAAAGTGAGTATAGATATATCATTGTCAATTACTAAATTATCTTCTCGATCCATACATATAGTTAAAGGAACATAGTTTCCCAATCACTCTAGGTGGGATAATTACGTGGGTTTGATTTCAATCCTTGGATTATTTAATATGTAGGTAGTGATAAATATTAAAGGGATTGAGTGGGGTCATATTAGTGCATTAATCTCCCCTATTTTTGTTGCATGTTTTAAATCCATCAAATTAATTTAAGGTAATCCAAGAAAATGAAAATAGTCATTTATGCTTAGATAAACCCTAATTTTGGTATATCATATTTCTCATCATCCACAAGTGTAATTGACACATGGATTAGTTTTTTAGCACAACCAACAAGAATAAGACCCTCATCAATGAAATCGGGTGTATTTTATTGATACCCACTTACAATAATCTTCTCTAGATACCTCTTATTATTCAACCTTTGATCTATCATTTCTATATTTATACTTTCTCTATCTTTTCCTATTAATAACTCGTCCCAGTCAACTATCAAAATTTCATGGTTAACACCATTATCTATAATGCACTATACCACTATCTCATTACATGTGACCTATTAAAATTTTATAAACCAAAACCTATACAATCATGTCTCCTTCTAATATAAACTTTTAGATAATTAAAAAAATCAACATAAATTGATGTGCAAGCTAAGTACATTTCTTTTTAGTGTTTTTAAAAATAAGATCTTTCTATATTTAGTGTTTTAGAAAATTTAAAACATTAAAATATATTACATTTTTACCATTTTTATATTTCCAATTTTACACCTATTATAATGCATAATAAATTTAATTATTTTATCAAAAATAGGGTAAAATAACTACTAATGGGTTCCATTGGGTATATCCTATAATGCCACCTCCCTTATTAATCTAGGGCCTAGGCGAATACTTGGTGGACAACCTAATTAAATGTATTTAAGCTAGTTATATTTAGAAGTGAATTTGATCATAATTAATAAATTGTATAGCATGTAATGGAATCTAAGAAATAGGAAAGGAAACAACCATTACACATTCAAAAAATGAGATTAGTGAAATGGTAGAGCTTCTATTCAATATAAATAAAAGGTAAAAATGCATATGTGCATAATGTGAAGTAAGACAAGGAATTAAAATCCCTATGTTCAAAAAGTGATAAACATCTTTACTAATTCATCTATACTCTAATATCATCAGACAAATCGATGAAAGTAGGTTTCTAGTGATCAAAGAGGGATAAACATCCTAATTATTTACCTAGTTGAGGAAGAATTCATCTAATATGTTATTATTGAGGTATGCATGTTTTTATGATGATATGGACATGGTATATTATGAAAGAGGATAATTTCCACCTAATTTCTCATTGTGTGAGTCTCTTGTGATTCTCACAACATATATCATTGCAAGGAAGTAGTTACAACAAACGATTACAAAATTAGGTCTAGTTATAAGAGTATTTCATCTTTTACTTGTGTGATGGTTAAAATTAACTTATCATTATGTTTTTGTAAAGATCCTTAACATATAACACATCCATGTAAATCCTTCTAGCATGACAAATGGTATAAGAGTTATGTTACATAGATTCTAAGTAATACACTAAGTTATAATGATTTGTGGTATACTAAAAGGTGATATGAATGCCGCATGGGTGTTATATGTCTTTATTATAAGAATGAGGTAATGGAAAGATGTTGCATCATGTACACAACTTAAATTTTTACATGGTGTTCATATTAAAACTTCAAAATCACAAAAAATGGTATAAGGGTTGTACACATGCCACACATTCTTGTGGTGATTTGTCTTTATGTTGATGAAGCATACAAGAGTGAGAAGGTCTATATAAGTGTTTTAGATATATTTAGGATGAATATGCCACATGATCATGTATGTATTTTTAATGTGTGTACATTCATTCCTTAGTGACTTATATAACCTTAGGATGAGGTAAACAAAATAAAAGATGCATAATAAGATACATTTGATTCCAAAGTAATCTAGTTCACTTGATGTGACCTAATTTTTTTAGGTACCTCTAAATTTATACCACAATACCTTTTCATAAATCTCACTTTGTCTTCTATAGGTTAACATAGATAAAACTATGTGAGGAGGATTTTTGAGCCCCCAAAATGCTCCCAAAACCTCTAAAACTTCCTTATAAATTTTGTAGTGTTAAATTGTAAGATATGTGTAATAAAATAGTGGAATAATTATATATTTAGATTTGGTATGTGGATGTTTAAATTAATTAAAATTTTACAAACATTAGTGCAAGCTATATGATCAACCCTTGATAATAATGGTAATATCTAGTGTCTTAGATCCTCCTGGATGATCCAACCTTCCATAGCTCACCTTTAAAATCTCTATCAAATTGATACTTGGCATATCTATGGGATGAATCCATTTAAAAAAAATTATGTCCACATTTTTGAAAATGTTTTATTAAATGATAGGTAATAAGATATTAAAATTTGATTAATATGAGCTTTGTATTCTTTGCTCATTTATGTTTTACTTAGCATAATCACCTTAATGTTTCCCTTAATAGCTTTGACAATAATAGATCCTAGTCTAAAGGAAATTTTTTTCTTATTTTATAATATACTTTCATTTATATCCCACCAAAGATCCACAAAATGTGTTAGATTGTATGTTTCCAGATATTTTTCAACCAAGTGCTAGTATAGGGAGAGGACCATTAGGTGATTAACTCTAATGCAGAAGATAATAGAACTCAAAAAACATAAGATTTATCCAAGATCATCTAATAATTTTTTTAAGTGAAGCGTAAATGAGAAAATATATGAAAAACATACCAAAATTCACTTTCAATTCAAAGAACACACCTGTTAGGGATCATGTATCCATTTTATGCCAAATTTTCCTACAATAATGTGTTTGGGCTAGTAGTCCAAAAGAAAAGTTGGATTTTTTAATAAGTCATTTATTGAAAATTAGATCTCATATAAAACATATAAATATGAATTGATCATGAATATTTACCCTTGATTTAACATTATATTCCATGTCCTTAGTAATAGCTTAAACTAACACATCTTGTCTATATAAAATATTGATGTGATACCATTTAAGGATCTCATTTGAGGCCCTTAATTTTTTAAAGTGTATAATATTTCAATAACAAAAATATGTAAAATTTCCTTGAGTATTTCTAGGTGCTTATATTGACCCCTTAGTAAAACCACATAACAATAGAAGGGTTCTTGTCTAAAGGGATGAAAAAATAGTGTATCCACCTTTAAACTTGTTGAGTTCAAACACAAAACAAAAAAATGTGTTGAAGAAACTTTGTCCAAAGAAAAGTCATTCTGGAGATGAGATCCCCATATGAATTAATTTTTTTCCCACTTGAAGATAGCTGTAGAGAATGCACCATGAAAAAAGAGATTTTTGAGGTTCTACAACCATTCAATAGATGGTTAAAATAACCACCCAAAAAAATTTAAAAAATTTATATTAGAGTACATTTTTTGATGTGTGTCAAACCCAATACCTCACTAATAAAAGCAACAATCATTCATCCCTCTCGCATACGTACAACCAAAACTAAGGAGGTGAAACTAAGATAATTATCTAGAGGTGACTAAATACAAAGGGTGTTATGGGGAAGTAGGTTTCCCTTAAGGATGTTTTTGGGGTTTGAGGTGTATCGATGTATGCATACATAGATAGGACTTGAGCACCATATGTGGCACTCATTATTCCACATAGGACCATTTATAGGTCCTTAACCATAGGTAAATACCTCACTCTCTTCAGTGGGTTTCACTTCTACTAGAGGATGGTTAATATTTTATGTCAGTCTAACCAAAGAGGATAACTCTAAAAACCTATGTTATCATTTAGGTTAAACATATCTTCATTAAAATTACAAGTTATTTTATTCAACTAATATCATAATTAGATACGATTCAAAAAAGAAAGACATAAATAACAACCAAAGATCAATTCTTATAATTTTCCTTTTTTATAAAAATAATAATTAGATGATAGTCTAGAATCTTACCAAAAAATGTAGTGGAGAAAACAACATAAAAAGCTAATATAGATAGAAACAAAATGAATAAACCTTTTGTTCTCCATGTTATGGTAAAAAATCACAAAGCAAGCCTACATTAAAAACAAAACAAGCACCCCTATGTTTTCCTCCATTTTCTACATATTCCTATTCCCATCCAATATTTACACCAAATTAGTAACTCCCCATTCCTTCCATCCAATTCCCCATACACCATTTAATTTCCACATTTAATATGAGGAAAGATAAATCCTCATGCATTATTGTCGAATACTTCCCATCATAACCCCTAACAAAGAATCGATCAATATAATAGTTATTAAATGACCATCAAAAAATTCAAGTCATGTAAATAAGACAACTAATAAATAAATTAACCATAATAAAAATCATTAATAATTAAACACAATTTAATGTTAATGCCTTCAAACCCACATAACCATGAAAACACAATAAACCATGTAGTCTAGGTAATATTGCCTGGGGGTGTGTGTCAAAGATAGTTATGTTGGAAATATTGTCATTAACGTCAAAGGTCTAGTATTATTGGTGATAAAGGCCCATTGCATTTAATGTTGTTTATCTCGGCTAATGTGAGTTAATATTTATTTAATATTAATGAATATATTTTTGGTTGCATATGAGACAAAAGAAGGGCCCATGGAGAAGTTGAAGATCCATGAGGTAAAGACAAAAGAAGGATGGGATGCATTTTCCCATGAAGAGTCATCTTGGCGAATACCAAGAGTCTCCAAGTGAAGACAAAAGAGTAAGGGTGCAATTTATCATGAAGGGACACCTTGAGGAACATGAAAAGTCACCAAAGATAAGGACAAAAGTGGGAAGGACGTTTTTGGTCATGAAGGGTCACCACATGACTTTTCAAAGGCTTGAATATGAAGGGTCATCCAAGATTGGTGCCATTTTCCATGAGGATTGAAGGGTCACAAAGGGGGAAGGCAAAAGGTCATTTGGAAAGCTATTAATTAAGGATTGAGAAGCCATTTGTAATATGAAAGAGAGAGTTTGATTTGATATTGTAATATCTAGCTTATAAGAGCAATTGTGAGAGATGAATATGATTTGTATTTGTTATATCTAGCTTAAAAGAGCAAAAGTGAGAGAGAGGAAAGAGATGTTGTATTGATCTATCATTTATTGAGATAGCAACATTGAGAGATAGGTGTTTGGTATACATAAAGGGGTTGGTGCTCCTGTGGGTTGGTGCTCATGAATTGTTGTTGGGTTGGTGCTCGGCAAAGGGGTTGGTGCTCCTGTGGGTTGGTGCTCACAAATAGTAACTAGGTTGGTGCTCAACAAAGGGGTTTGAAGCTCATGTGGGTTGGTGCTCACGAATTGTAGCTGAGGTTGGTACTTGGAAAAGGGGTATGGTTCTCTTGTGGGTTTATTCTCATGAATATACTTGAGATTGTTCTCTGTGGTTTTTCCCACATTGGGTTTCCATGTTATATCTGGTGTCTCTCTCTATCTTGTGTAATGTTTATTGTTTAAGTTTTATTGCATATCTTGAATGTTTGATTAAGTGAAATTTGATAAAGAGAAAGTTTTATAAGATATATAATATACTAATTCAACCCCCCCCCTCTCAGTATATTTCATGCTTAACAATTGGTATCAAAGCAAGTTCCTTTAGAAAGGGTTTAACAGCTTGAAGGTAGATCAAGGAAAAGCACAAGATGGCCAAGCAACTAAAGGAGAATCAAGAGTTAAAATATATGGTTGAGTCTCTTAAGGAAAAGGTGTGTATCTTAGATTCTAAGTTGGCTATAGAAGTAAAAGAAAATAAGATATTTATTCAAGATCTTAAGAATTAGATAAGAAGGATTGTGCAAAATCTCTTGTTACATTTGAGCATGAGCTTTGTCAACATAAGATATTTGCAAAGTTTGAGAAAAATAAAAACATCATAAATGATAAGGTTAGTAAGTCAAAAAGGTTAGACATGCTTAAACAGATTCTAAAAGAAAAACACAAGAAGATCAAGGAAGAAACAGAGGAGATGTGGGAATCTCTTGAGATTTATTTTTAGAACCCTATTGTGTGGGGTGTCTCTTCTCGGCTTCAAGGAGACACTTTTAAGAAAATTTGAAGCATGGTGGATGTTATTGGGTCTTGGATATGTTGCATGACAAGAAGATGAGTTGACAAATTAATTTGTATATATTTTGAAGGAATAGATTTTTGAAGAAAATTTTGCATCAGTATTATAGTTTGAGGCTATTAGAATGATTCTTGCATATGTAGTGTTTCTAATGATTATGGTCATAAGAAATTAGAATGTTGAAAAAGAGCTAACAGTTTCAAAAAGGAGAAGGATACTCATGTAGATTCAATGAAGAAGGATCAAAATTTCAAATCTCCATTCATCAAGAAGAAGGATCAGAGTTTCAAAGTTCCATTCATCAAGAAAAAGGTTCAGTTGTGTTCATGGTAGAAGAAACAACCTGAAGATTTTATGTTGGTGCAAACAACTTTGTATGTAAGAATAAAGATCAGCCATGGTTCGTTGATAGTAGATGTTTGAGGCATATGATAGGAGATAAGACTAAAGAAGATCAATGGTGGTACAGTGAGATTTAGAGATAAAACCACTGCCAATATCACTGAAAAAGGTACTTTGAGTTTGGATTATGGTAGAACTAAGACTAAAAATGTTTTGTATGTAAAAGTTCTTAAGCATAATCTGTTGAGTGTTAGTCAAATATGTGATCAAGGATATACATTAAAGTTTCATAAATAAGGTTGTGAGATTAGAAGAAAAGATTCAAATGAGTTGATTGCAGATGCTCAAAGGATAGGGAACAATGTGTATGTATTGTCAGATATCTTCTCAAAGGCATGATCAAAGGATACATTCAAAGATTGGTGAGAGGAGTTGGGAGTAATTTCTATTACTTCCTACCATTGATGTTTAACATCAAGTGGGGGGAGCTAAGTGTTAGCTCCAAGTAGGCCCTTTGCCATTGATGTCAAAGGGGGAGAATAACAGGTACATGTACAAGTGTAGAAAATAGGTATAGGGAATAGGTACAGGTTGCTATAGTAAGGGGGAGTTATTGTATGTTTTTAGATGATAGGATGTGTAGGTGATAGGATGTGGCAGTTTCAGGATTGAGGTTTCCATCAATGAAAAAGGGGGAGATTGTTGGAAATATTGTCATTGATGTCAAAGGTCTAGTATTATTGGTGATAAAGGCCCCATTGCATTTAAAGTTGTTTATCTTAGCTAATGTGAGTTAATATTTATTTAATATTAATGAATATATTTTTAGTTGCATATGAGACAAAATAAGGGCCCATGGAGAAGTCGAAGAGCCATGAGGTAAAGACAAAAGAAGGATGGGATGCATTTTCCCATGAAGAGTCATCTTGGGGAATACCAAGAGTCACCAAGTGAAGACAAAAGAGACCAAAAATGTGGGAAGGACATTTTTGGTCATGAAGGGTCACCACATGACATTTCAAAGGCTTGAATATGAAGGGTCATCCAAGATTGGTGCCATTTTCCATGAGGATTGAAGGGTCGCAAAGTGGGAAGGCCAAATGTCCTTTGGAAAGCTATAAATAAAGGCTTGAGAAGCCATTTGTAATATGGAAGAGAGAGGTTGATTTGATATTATAATATCTAGATTAGAAGATAAATTGTGAGAGATGAATATGATTTGTATTTGTTATATCTAGCTTAGAAGAGCAAAAGTGAGAGAGAGGAAAGAGATGTTGTATTGATCTATCATTTGTTGAGATATCAACATTGAGAGATAGGTGTGTGGTATACACAAAGGGGTTGGTGCTCACAAATAGTATCTAGGTTGGTGCTCAACAAAGGGGTTTGAAGCTTCTGTGGGTTGGTACTCATGAATTGTAGCTGAGGTTGGTACTCAGAAAAGGGGTATGGTGCTCATGTGGGTTTGTTCTCACAAATATAATTGAGATTGTTCTCCGTGGTTTTTCCCACATTGGGTTTCCACATTATATCTAGTGTCTCTCTCTATCTTGTGCAATGTTTATTGTTTAAGTTTTATTGCATATCTTGAATGTTTGATTAAGTGGAATTTGATAAAGGGAAAGTTTTATAAGATATATAATATACTAATTCACCCCCCCTCTCAGTATATTCCATGCTTAACAAGTTATAGGTAAGTCTTAGGGAGTCTATGTCCAATAAAGAAAAGTTTCCATAGCAGGAGTGGCAAATCATTCATAGATGTGGAAGGAGGAGTTCACCACAAATTGATAAAACAATAATAACATAATCTAGTCAAATCTATGCCAATCATCTAACAAACACACGAAAGTATAAAATAGTATGCATAAATGAAATTTGATAGGGTACAAATGTTGAGACAACAAGACAACAAATTTATAAATCAAGATCATCCAATGGTGGGGAATATAACCAAAAAACATGGATACATATTAGAACTCATCTGACTACCTAGAAGTCAGTCTAGTACCCCAATGCATTGATGTCAGCATCAAGCTAGCTCATATGATGGTACCTAAAACCATATAAATACATAGATAGTACCTAATCAAATAACTGATAAGCAAGTAAATAATTGCAATAAAATATTAACTACATTAATAATCTATAAAATCATCAAGTACATAATCAAAACATGTCAAGTCATCAACCTACAATCCAAATATCACTACACCGAGTCTAACCACATAATCCAACTTAAGTAAAGAAAATAACAATCATTTATACAATAATAACCATAATGTTTTAAATAGTATATCAAATCATAGAAATGTGAGGTCTTAACATCCTCCCCCTTGAAAGAGAGCCATCCTAATGACTAGTCAAAGATCCATGCATAATTTTTCCTGAAAAGATGTAGATCTTCCAAAGTAATGCTTATTTCACTTAGCGAGTCCCATTGGGCCAAAATTTACTGTATGTCTTTGTTTTGTATCTTAAAACTATGATGGTTTAGGATTCTCACTGGTTCTAAATAGATATTTTCCTCTTCTATGACCTATAAATGAGTCTAATCCAAAACATGAGATGGATCAGGTATTTATTTTCTTACAAAATCAACATGAAATAAATCATGAATCCTTGAAACAAAAGGAGAAAGATCCATCTAATGAGAAATGAGACTAATATTATCCATAATGTCGAAGGTTCTAAAAAAATGTGGAGCTATCATGGAAGATTTACCAAATTTTATAGTGCTTTTTTACAGTCTAACATGTAGAAAAACTTTATCACCCATGTTGAATTCATGTGGAGTCTTCCTTTGATCATTTTTACACTTATTACTAGTAATATTTGGTTTGAACATCATAATATCATGATATGAAAAGTAATTATTATGTTTTTTATAAAATAGATAGCATACATATGAGGTTTTTGTACTAACCGTAATTCATGTTTTGTTAAATGGAAATCATAGTTTATAAAGAAAAGGGGTTTGATTGTGTTATTTAAGAATGGCTTACCTTAGGCCATATTTGAGCTAGTGAAGGTTTTGAATATTAAATCATGGCATATTTCATGTGGTATGGTCAAAGGTATAGTTTGAAGTTATGATTAAAGTCATGATTATTAGGTTATAGTCAAAAGTCTTTTGAGCTATATTATTTTGCATGGAAATTGATTGATATTTTGTTTTGTCAAAGACCATCATTCCAATTTATAAATTTATTATGATTAACAACTTTGGAATATTTGGGGAATCTAGGGTATGTGATTCATTAGATTCTAGACTCTTTGAATCATAATGTGAATCCGGGTTAACTTCATTTAGTTGCATGGCATGGTCATTATGGGTTTTTATAGTTAACTCAACTATTGAGGGTTTCTTGGTGAGTTAGCATGCCAAAATTTTGATAAAATATTGATGGAATTATATATTCATTATTAGAGACCTAGTTTTATGGAGTATTTTTTGGGTTTTAACATGAAAGTTAAAATAAATTAAAGTTATATAGAGGTTGATCTAGAGAGAAGACAAGGATGAGTCAAGGAGAGTGGGTAGAGAATTTTTTTGGATTTTTAGACAACCTAGTTTTGCATTCCTAGTAGGGTTTGTTCATATAATTGTTGTTTTTCTATTTTGATAAAATATGTTAAATATTTTCATGGCCATTTGTCATAAAATGGGTTAAGAAAATTATTAGTTTATTTTGTATAAAAATGGATGACCCTATAGGTGGGTACACCCCACTCACATGGCCAAACACTTGTATTCCCCTTTTTTAAATGGTTGTGTGTGTATTTATATATTATGTTGAAATTGAAATGTTTGCTAGTTTTAGCCCATATACCAAGCTTCTACATGGATAGATCAACTAAGTAGAGTTTCAGAGCTTTGAAGGAACAAAAAAATGACTTGCACAAGATTTGAAGAGCTAGATCATCATAACACGTTGTGTAGAAATAAATTGACCAATTTGTTTATGCATTTTATAAATACACTTGGTAAAACCTCTTAGGATAAAATATTGCATAGACATGAAGTCTTTCATGTTAGGATCATCTTCTGCAAATTTCATATCTTGATGACCTTGCTATCTCAATATATAAAGCTTCAAAGTTAGACTTGAAAAGTGAAATGTGCATGGGGGTGTTGAGTTAAAGTAATGGCAAGTAGCCATTTGAATTAAAAAAATCCAAGGATGAATGTGTAGCTGATAAGTGTCAAGATAATGGGATATAAGATCAAATCTAATGGAGAGTGGTGATTTGACAGATGTCAATTGGTCCTAAAGATCCAATGGCATGTATTTAATCATACATCAAAAATTAACAATGAGCATCAAGCCAAGAAGTCAACATGAATGTGTAGATGACAAGTGTCTACATCTCAGGTATCTGAATAAATATCTAATGATGCATGGTGATAGACAAGACCAGTGGGCCCAAATAGATCAATAGTGTGAATTTAATCATACAAAGGTCGATCAATGGTGAGAGATGAGTTAATAAGTCAGTGAATCTTGAAGACATGAGAATCTACCTAGTGTCTCAACTACATTAATCTAGCAAAAGATCTATGGCTCACATTCATTCATAAAAAATAATATCTATGATACATATGAGATCAAGAAATCAAAGATATGACAATAGGATCCTATGGAACAAATGAGGGGCTGACAGTTGGCACAACATGAGAAGCCCAAATTAAGATCGATGATCTATATTAGAAGTGAAAATCTAGACATTAGGCAATCAAATGTGACCATGGGTTGAACTAGAGAAATATTTCAAAGGGTATATATCACCATTAGAGCTCAATCAAGCATCTTTAAGCATAAGACATAGTTATATAGTCAAGATGGTTATGATGAAGCTCCATCACCATTAAAGCACAGTCTCGACCTCTATTTCAAAGATTTAGAGCTTGAAGAGCCCATCTTTTAGGGTTTTAGAATTATTTTATGACTGTCATCATTGATCTTTAAAGAATATCTATGCATACAACAAGTCCTCAATTTCTACAAGATTTAGAGGAAAAAATAGGTCTTTATAGGCCTAATAGAGATAAAATATGGGTAACTAGCTATTGAAAAGGGATCAAGAACAAAGCTACATGGCCTGTAGGCTTTTCATCAATAGGGTAATTATAGGAAAACTAATAAAAGAGATTGGTTTTCATTAATAGTAAGACCCATGTTTAGATTATAAAGTATGGGTAGATATGAATGATTATGAACATGTGTCTTGTCTGTTGGCATGGTCATATCATTGACAACAAGTACTTACCACCACTCAAAGCAAACATGGAGATGGTTATATCAAGATCAAAGATGTGAGTACTTTGTCGCTAGAATTAACTAATTATAGATGACATGGAGGATCAAAATAAAGAAAGATGGTGGTTGGAGAAGTATCTAGAGCATTGATCATGACTCATCATGCAAAATAGAAATCTCATCTTCTAGTGAATCTCTTAGTGAATGAGAATAACTTGAAGGTTATTGGAACAAATTGTAAGTTAACTTATTAGTAAGGGTTAGTCCTGATTAGACTAATAATGATGGTGGAACATTTATTGAAAGGTGGTAGCTCATTAATTGTTACTTGGTTAATGTGTTCCCTCTTCTCTTTTCTCCCTTTCCATATATTACCCCTTTATTTCCATTTTTAAAAAACTCTCTCTCTGATTTTAGATCCCCAAAAGGACTTTCTTAGATTTTGAATTGTAGGGGACTCTCTGAGATATTACAAAATATGTTCATCTTCACTAGGCTAAATATTGTCAAAAATTTGTAACTACCTCTTGATACAATAAAGACTTTCTTTACCTAACTCTTACCTTTTGATTAGTGTTTAGTCAGCTTGTGCATGATGGATTTGTGAAGGAGACTCTTCCATATCCATTATCCATATTGCTTACATATTTTTAGGTGTCTCTAAGTTAGTTGTAGCTCTAAGGTATAGTTCTTTCTATCATGAATGCAATATCTTAGTGAGTCCTATAAATCCTCTTTGTCTTCATTCATTGCTTCTTAAACCTAGCTTATCAAATACTTTTGAAACTATTTAGTTTTGGGAGGTTGTGTGAGATAGCTTTGTCTTCTTTAGATAAAGTATGGGTTCAAGCTTATGGGAGTATTCCCTTTGTTTTGTTGCATCACCTTGTTATCCTTCTTAGGAGCCCATTTCCCTTTTCTAACCCTTTTCCTTGTAGTAGCATAAGTTTAAGTGATCCATCAAGAGGAATTCAGCATTCTTTGGAGGTCCAACCCCACCATAAGTGATCCATGGCCTGGGGTTGTTCCCATTATGTAGCTCAGTTGGAGAGAGCCTGAATAATCCTCCCAAGGGTGAAAATTGAGTCTAAAATATTTTTAGGCATGCCTGATGGCACTTACTATGTTATGCATCTCACTAAAAGGTTCTTGGTGTTGCCTTTTAGTGTAATCAACCTTTATAGGCACATTTTCAAACATTAGTGGTGACTCCACTATGAACATTAGTTGGTATAAGTATCCTAGGTGTTTAATCACCTTTATTTGGTATGTATCATCCTTTATTTGATAAAAATGCATGTTCTTTCATTCCTTATCCTTTATATCAAGCTAGAATGTTCATGGCTTCACCCCAAGTAGCCCTCAAGATTCAATGTATCTACCTTGTCATAATTTGTCTCTCTTAAGCAAACCAAAAAAGAGCCTTAAGGATATGATGCTTAATTTTAAAAGAAATTTAGGAGAGTTTGATAAGGAGGATTATTATAGGCAACAAGAGAATATTTAACACCAAGTTTATGTTCAAGAGCAGTAATTGAGGTTTTAGGAAGAATACTTGGTTAGGCAAGACCAAGCCAGAAAATAAAATGACATTGTTCTTGAGATAGAGAGAAACCAACCGTAGACCCAAACTACACTCTCCCACTCTTGTTCATGATAAAACCTATCCCCTTAACTCACTTTGTCAAAGCTCTTCTCCATCAAGAGTCAATCCAATCATTAAGGGCCATTCAACTAAAGAATATCAATCTATCCCATCTTGGATCCTTTCTTATGCCAATGACCCTAATTTTTTCATAGCCTCTCTTATGAAACCACCCTCTCTTACATACATTCAGTAAAAGTAGAAGGTGGAAAAGTATTACACATTCCCCTCATGGAACTTAGTCAAAGAATGTAAAAAGAAGAGAGAGGAAGTGCTACCTAAGGTAATCCAAGAACTGGTTCAATAAAAAGAGGTTGTCCCATATACGTTTCCCTCATAGAAGTCAATTAAGAAAATCTTTCAAAAAGAAGAAGTACTAGTTAAGGTAGCCAAAGAAGTAGTCTTGAAAGAAGAGTTAATTGTTTTAAAATTAAATCAAACAACCATAGATTAGCCCAATGAGATTGGTGTACAAGAGTTACATAAATCTATCTCTCTCCCATAAGATCCACCAAAGAGAGGATTTAAATTCCCTAGCTGGAAGGATACTCTCCTAAGCTACAATCAAGATGAACTTCTAAATCCTCCCACCATATCCCTCTTCAATAAAGATCCTATTTTGGAAAGAATAGAGAAGGATGCTTTAATCATAGTTGAGCCTGAAGAGGATAACACAAGTGTCTATGATGAAGAGACCCTGATAGGTAGTTCACTTCATTTAAAAGGGGAAAATTTAAGTTTTGATTAGACTTCTTAGCATGGATTTGATACTGAAGAATTAGAGTCTAAATGTAGTACTGATGCATTCATATTTGAAGGGATGTGTATTTGGGTTGAGGCTAAAAGGAAAGGGGATCTTGATTGGTCCAAGAGTTTCCATTTGGTATGGTTGAAGATGAGGATGAGAAAATCATAGAAATTGATGTGGTTGCAACAGTCAATCAGTTAGCCAAGCAAGAGAAAGAAATGAAGGAGAAAGAGGATTAGAATGAAGTATGAAAATAGTTGTAACATGAATTCATAGAGTAGATAGAGGTTCTAAACTATCATATGCCTCCTCTAGAGCATGAATATGAACTTGTAGATTAGGATATAGATGTTGAATAGTCTCAAGATGAATTATCCATTGAAGATAGTAATGATGTCTTCAAGAATGAAGGTGAATGGTCAAACCAAGGGATTAAAAAACATGACATTTTGGGCCTTAGATGGGTTGATGAGCTACCATATATCTCCTTTCAAAGTGAGTAAATAAAATATGGTGATGAAGTTGGCATTGTCTCGAATGACCAAGAGGAAGTTGCCTTTTAGGATGACTTAGAGCTTTTATACATAAGCCTAGGCAAGCAACCAAGCATCAATTTAAAGGAGCCATTAGATGAGGAGGTTGTAGGAGCCCTTATATTCAAATTTGGAGAAATCCTTAAGTAAATGGACCATTATGTCTAAATTGGAGACATGTTTATCCCATTTTATCCACTTGAGAGCATGTCAAAAGAGTCAACAATCAAGCATATCAACTCACCTATCATGAGCTCTCAAAATCAAGGTGTTTTCCATCTTGTTCCATCACAATTGAGTGATGGTAATTTTTTTCCATTTTATCTAAGAGGAAATTATCATAAATTATGACCCTATATATTAGAGTAGATTTCATTATTTTATCCGAGTGTCTTTGTGCATATTTGTTTAGTAGGTTAGTTGTTCTTTCTTTCTTGCAGGTGTCTACATGTACTTGTCTTTATTATTTTGTTCCTTTTGCTTCAAGAGAGGAATTATCTATAGGTTGGTATTCATTTCGATCTTCAAATCAATATGTTGAACCAAGAAGGAGACTCTATGCCTAACGGACTAGTCAAGGCAAATGATCCGGATTCTCAAGCATAATAGTCATGTTTCCCTATGATTCAGCAAATATGTTGACCAATTTTGGTCCAAATACCAAGATTATACTTGGATAGATCAACTAAGAAAATTTATAGATCTTTGAAGGATCAAAATAATTACTTATACAAGCTTTGAATAACTAGACCATCATAGGATGTCATGCAAAAATGAACAAACCAGTTTGCTTGTGAATTTCATTAATTACTTGGAAAAGCCTCTTAAGATAAAATATTTCATGAAAATGAAGTTATTCATGTCAAGAATATCTTCTAAAAATTTCATATGTTGATGATTTTTCTATCTCAAAATATAAAACTTAAAAGTTAGACTTGTAGAGTAAAACATACATGGGGACATCAAGTTAAAGCTATGGTAAATAACCATTTGAATTCAAAAAATCCAAGGATAAATACACAAGTGAAAAGTATCAAGATCAAGAGATCTAACATCAAATTTAATAGTGAGTGGTGATTTGACAAATTTTAGTGGCTCCCAAAGATCCAATGGTCTGCATTTGATCATGCATCAAAGATCAATAGTGAGCATCAAGTCGAGAAGTCAACATGAATGTGCAAATGAAAATTGTCCAAATATTGGGTACCTAAGTAGAGATATAATAGTGGGTGGTAACTGAAAAGGCTAGTGGTCTCAAATATATCAATGGCATGTGTTTAATCATACAAAGGTGGATCAATGGTGAGTGATGATTCAACAAGTTAGTGAATCATGAAGACAAATGAGAAGATACCAAGTGTCTTAATTATATTAATGTAGTAGAATATATATGGATTGTGTTCATTCATACATAATCAGATCTATGGTGTGTATGAGGTTAAGTCAAAGAGCTAATAGTAGGATCTTGTGGAATGAATGAGGGGTTGATAGTTGGCATAATAAAAAAAGTCTAGATAGAGATCAATGGTCAATATCAGAAGTCAAAATTTGAAGGTTTCAATGGTGAACAAATGAAGCCGTAGGTTAAACCATAGTAATGTTTCAAAGGGAATATATCCCCACTATAAATAATTCAAGCATCCTTAAGCATTGATATAGTCAAGATGGTTATGATGAAGCTCCATCACCATTAAATCACAGTCTTGACCTCTAATTTGAATATTTAGAGCTTACAGAGCCTATGTTTTGGGGTTGAAAATTTGTTTTATAAATATGATCATTTATCTTTAAATAAAATCTATGTATACAATGAGTCCTCAGATTTCACAAGATTTAAAGTCAAAAATATGTCTTTCCAGGCCTAATAGAGATAAAAAATGGGAAGTTATATGTTGAATAGGGATCAAGAATAAAGCTACATGACATTTAGGATTTTAATCAATAGGGTAATTATAGGAAAACCAATAAAAGACATTGATTTTCATCTATAGTAAGAAATATGTTCAAATACCAAAGTAGGGGCAGATATGAATGGTTATGAATAAGTGTCTTGTCTGTCAATATGGTCATATCTTCAATAATAAGTACTTACTGTCACTCAAAGTAGACATGAAGATGTCTCTATCAAGATCGAAGATGTGATTGCTTTATCCTTACAATGAAGCAAGTGGAGACGGCATGGAGGATCAAAACAAAGAAATTTGGTGCTTATATAAGTAGTTGGAGCATTGATCATGACTCATTATGCAAAACATAACTCTCATCTTCTAGTGGATCTCTTAGCCAATAAGAAGAACATGAAGGTTATTAGAGCAAATATTAGGTTAACTTATTGATAAGGGTTAGTCTTGATTGAACCAAAAAAGATGATGGAGAATTTCCTAAAAGGTGGTAGCTCATTAATTGTTCTTGGTTAATGTATTACCTCTTCTCTCTTTTCCCTTTCTCTATATTACCCCTTTCTTTCCATTTTGTAAAAACTCTCTCTCTCTCTCTAATTTTATATCCCCAAAAGGACTTTCTTAGATTTTGAAGAGTAAGGACTCTCTAAGATATTATAAAATATGCTCATCTTGATTAGGATAAACCCTATCAAGAATTTGTAATAACTATCTCTTAATGCAATAAAGAATTTATTTACCTACATCTTGCCATTTGATTAGTGTTTCTTCAGCTTGTGCACGATGACCTAGTGAAGGAGACTCTTCCATATCCATTATCCTTATTTTTTACCTCTTTTTAGGTGTCTCCAAGTTATTTGAAGGTCAAAGTTAGTGTTTTTTCTACCATGAATGCAAGCTATCATTATTAGAAATCCTCTATCTTCATTCATTGCTTCATAAACCTAGCTTATTAAACACTTTTGAAACTAGTTAGTTTTAGGAGGTTGTGTGAGCTAGCATTGTCTTCTGTAGATCTAGTGTGGGTTCAAGCTTATGGGAGTCCTCCCTTTATTTTGGTGCATCACCTTGTTAGCCTTCTTATGATACCTTTTAACTTTTATAACTCTTTTCTTTGTAGTAGCATTAGTCTAGGTGATCCATCAAGAAGAAGTCAGCCTTCTTTAGAGGTCCAATCCCACCATAAGTGACCCATAGCCTGGGTTTGTTCTGATTGTGTAACTTAGTTGGAAAGAGCCTAAATAACCCTCTCTAAGGATGAAAATTTTGTCTATAATAGGAACATAAAAACCCATGAAGTTTTGGTGTCTAGGGTTTCATAGGTTTCAAAAATGTTGTGTTTACATTTTAACCCAAAAATGATTATAAATGTTGGAAGATTAAATGTTTTAAAAAAGGGTTTCATTTGTATATGACCCTATGGAAGGGTTCAACCCACCCATAGGGGTAAATAAAAAATGGGTCAAATGGTGTATTTTATGGATGTGTATATATATTATTTCTGAAGCCATTTAAGTTTTATGAATTTATTAAATTTTAAATATTATTTAGAGGAAACAAGGGTAGTAAACTATTATTTGTTTTGAATCCTTTACATTATGTGTGATTCGAATGGTCTGAGGTTATTCATTTCCTTCATGAGATTTTATGAATATTAAAATTTGGTGTTTTTGAGTATAAAGGTTTGGTAATAATGAAATTTGATCTAGCTGATGGCATAATGATAATTTCACACTTTTTTATTATTTGGTAATTTTTCTATTTTGATAAAGGCTTGGGTAGATTCAATTTCAAAATAGAATTTATGTCAATTCAAAATGTAGTCAATTATTGATAGGATTTTGCATCAGATTCATAAAAAGTTCTAAGGTTTGATTATTTTAATAATAAGTATGGACTATGTGTCAATTCTTATACAATGGTCTGAGGTTTCCCTATTTTCATACTAAGTATGGACTATATGTTAGTTTTTATACAATGGTCTAAGATTTGATTATTTTCATAAACATGGATTATTTTATTTTATAGAATGGTTTGAGGTATGCTTATTTTATAATAGCTAATCAACTATTTTGATTTAAAAAAGACTTAATGAAGCTTATTTGTGGTAAACGTATCTATTGGAAGATTGACTCAGGCAATAGGATTCAAAGATGCATCTGATATACATTTGGTCTTTATGTGATGTATGGAAAAAAGAGTTTCTAAATAGTTAAGTTGGAATATATATATATATATATATATATATATATATATATATATATATATATATATATATATATATATCGCTATGTCTTAATACATTTGACTCTCTATTTAAATAAGGTTTGATAAAATCAATAAGGGTGATTTTAAATGATTAAACATAGTTTTATATATTTTAAATGATTGTACATAGTTTTATATACATACAAATAGTTTCCTTATAGTTTTGAAGCTTTTATTTATGAGATATTTATGGGAGCGTATATTAGCATATTTGCATTTGGTAATATATCATGTAATCCAAAGTGAACATATATATACATGTGTGTGTGTGTGTGTGTACACACACACACACACACACACCTCTTGAACATTTACCTCTTTTGAGTGTGTTTTAATCATATATTGGTTTTTGTTATAAATGAAAGGTGGATATAATAGGAGTTATAAATCCTAAGATATGTGGACTTATAAAGACATTGAATTATAGAAATGTTTTAGGTCATTAAGGGAAACAAGGATATCTAAATGTGATGATTAGTGTGTTTTGATCAATAAAAACTTGGTAGATAGTTGGGTTTTAAATGATATACCATTATCTAATGGAAAAGTTAAATAATTATTACTATGTTATATGTCATTTTCTTATCTTAATGAGTGTATTAAAATACCAATTAATTGATTTATAGCATTTGGATACTCATAAAGTAATATATGTGAGAGCTTGATATCTTTTATTCATATATGTTATGGCATTCTTTATGTGAATTGTTTTATGTTTGGAATGTGTGTATTTTATCATTATTATACTTATCAGTTAAAATGACATGAAATAATTTGGTGTAATATAATTGACATACTTACTTAGTTCCATTAAATAGATAGACTGGGGATATTCAAATGAGTTGTGTGTTTGAATTTGACTAATCTTGAGATCTAGAATAATAATATTAAAACTTTGGCCAAAATAATGTTATGTTTTGAACATTGTCATTTCATCAATTTGATTTAGTTTTCATGTATTTCAAGATATCATTTTGTAATTTATTTCTTTATTATATGTTGCATATGATAATTATATTACAACACACAGGTTTTTAGTTGATCTTCTCTATATCCACACTATCATTATCTACCCATCTATGAAGGGAGGGGCATTCCATTATTAGGAGATTGTTCAGGTTATCATGGTCTATAGTTGGTGTGTAAAATAACTCAAATGATACTCTCCCTCCCCTTTTAGAAGTCAATCGATGGAGGCTTCATTCAATATTTTTTTAGGTCTTAAGAAGATCTTTGACACTTGTATGTTATGTGGAACATTGTATAATTGTAATCTGATATTCAATTATGTAATATTATATAATTCTACTAATAGATGTTAATTTTATAATAGAATAATTTGGCTATAAATATGTGTACTTGTTTTACTATTTAATCAAGAGTCGCTGAATTATTGTTAACTTGGATGATAGTGTACTTTACTATGTTGAGAAAATAATTAAAACAATATATATTATTAATAATCATTAGCTAAATGAATTCAAACTTTTAACCTATTATTTAATAGATTAATTTACTTCAAATGATGCATTTAGTTAGGGATCATTAAGGCTGAGTTAGTTTAGTTATTGAGTTAAATAAAAAAAACCTAATTCTAGTTAACCCTTAGGGATTGTTACATTGTGGTATCAGAGTTCAAGCTATAACACTTGGACTTATTAAGTCCAATAAGATATTCTTATTCTTATATATTAATAAATATGAATTTCATGTTTAAAGGCAAATGGTAAGGGTATATAAAATAAAAATAATGCTAACCCCCCAATTGACAAGAATCAATTTCCTAATGAATAAGGTGTAAAGCTTAATAAGATTCTCACAACCATGAATGAGACTAGGGACAGAATAAATTATTTTGAATAGGAATTTCATGGACATGTTGAAGAGATTAATTATAATGAACATGAATAACATCTTACAAATCAATAATTTCCTTAGGATCCTCAATAAGAAGAGGTACCTTGAAATGCGAGAGCACATGTAGCTATTGAGCTTGCACGTGACATGAAGAAGTTTAAACCACCCAAGTTTGATGGAACCATTTTGGGAGATGGAAATAAAGCATGGATAACTAAGATGGAAAATTATTTTGAGATTTAATATTATTCTAAATTTAAAAAAGTAGTTTGTTGAGCTTACCAATTATTTGGTGAAATAGTTACATGGTGGGAAAACAAGAAATTAAATATGAACCTTGAATCTACTACCACCACATGGGAACAATTCATAACCTTAATCAGATCGTGATGGTTATCCCAAATCTATTTTGATCAGAAGTGATATATTTTTAGAATCTAAATCAGGGATATTTTTTAGTGAATGAGTAATGGGAGTAATTCACCAAACTCCTAAAGTACATTCCTCAGTATCAGGTAGATGACAGGTTTCACATTAGGAAATTTATTATGGGATTAAAATCCCAAATTGGATGTGCATGGGACATGTACTATGGATCAAGTATTTGAAAAGGTACTAAAGTAGGAGAAAAAGTTGAATTCACTTGCTCAAGTCAGAGAGAAATTTAAGAAAAAGTTTGGAGGGCCTAAAATGACTTTCAAAAAGAAGAATTAGAAGAGGAGTGGAAACTTTAAAAAGTGGTTCAATCTAATCAGAATGCCATGTTTAGCAATGATATATGGAACATGAAACTAGGAAATGGTTTCAAGTGATTTTTTAAGGGAAATCAGTGCTTTGATAGGAAATGACCACATGGTGGATGATTCATATGTGGAAGTAATCATTACACTATGGAATGTACTCAGGTAAAATTAGATGGTAATAATAAGTATTCGACTCCATAGTAGGGATATTTTCAGTATAGAATCCATATAACTATTGAAAATCATCAAGCTAAGTTTCAAGATTCTCTTATTGAGATTTTATGTACTTTATTTATTCAACCAATTTTAATTTTGATTGACATAGGAACTACTAAATGTTTTATTGCACCTAATATGCTTAACAAGTTGTCTAAAAATGTTGGAGTTATGGAAAACTCATGGTTGATTCAGTATGAGAATGAATTTAAGGTCAAGGTTGATAAATGTTTGGTTGAATATGAGATAAAACTACCTAAATTTACTAAATCTATTTGTAGCTCTGTTAGGGTTAGATGATGTGATCTTGAGAGTAAAATGGTTAGCTCAACATAAAGCTAAGGTAAATTATTTACTTAAAATGGTTGAGTGTTTAGATGATCTGGGTAGTCAAAACCAAATTAAGGGAACATAGAAGGAGCTTAATCTTAAACATATTTTATCATATCAATTGAAGAATTCTCATAGAAAAGGTTTTAAAGTATTTATTATAAAGATAAAATAGATGGAAGAATCAAAGGAACTTTATATCAAAGATTATCTTTTTATCTAGGATTTGTGAGACGTTTTTCCTAAAGAATTATCAAGTTTACCCCCTACGAAAGAATTTGATTTCTCAATTGACATCATTCTAGGGAATGAACCATAGTCTAAATCTCCCTATATAATGAATACAACTAAATTAGTGGAGTTAAAGGCTCAACTTTAAGAGTTATTATCTAAAGAGTTTATTCAACCAAGTGTGTCATTTTGGGGTGAACTTGTTATGTTCATTAAGAATAAGGATGGAATAATTCACCTGTGTAATGAATATAGGATGTGGAATAAGGTAACAATAAAAAATAAGTATCCTTTTCGAACATAATATTACAATAGGGGGAGATTAGTTTTGTGTTAGTGAATGAAATCAAATCCAAACAAAGAACACACTAAGATAACACCCCAAGCCTATCTCAAGGGAGGAACATATTAACAAAACCAAATGAGAAACAAAACTATAATGCAAAGATAAATAAACCTTCACCTTCCTTAGATGATCCAAATAGCTTTTTGAAGTGGCTTGATCGGCTTGTGCTCAATGAATCTTCATCGAAAGAGGCTTCGCTATCTCCTCTTCTCCTTGGCACCTTTGTGATGGATTTGTCTTTGGCTCAATAATTTGTCATTATAACACTAATTGTAATAGATTTTATAATTATTTGTGTATTATAAATTTTTGTTATTCAAGATTAAAATTTAATAGGCAAGGCCTCATATTTATAGATTTTTAAAAATGGTTAGAATGAACCTAAACCATCCATCTCAAGATGAAGATGTGTGGCTAAGAATCCATTCAATTTTTGAGGCAAAAATTAATAAATTCCTTCATAAATTTTTGGGATAGACAGGAAATAAAATGGCATGGAGGGTCTCAATGAGGCATGCGGTAGCTTGATGAGATATTTTATGCATTTATGGCCTAGGGATATCTTCCTAAAAAATGATGTCATTTGATGATGTAGATATTCAATATTAATTTCCAAAAATAAATATTCAAAAAGATAAATGGAATTCTCAATTAGGCTCATAATTTGAATTAATTATCTTTAAGCATGATTAGTCACTTTGGTGCAAATTTTGGCTCTTTGGAAATTGGTCAAAATGTCTCATTATTGGCTCAAAATTTAACTGGATTAGAATTAGGATGTAGTGTTAGATGCATTGGATTTGTTATCCCATTTAGTATGTTGCCAACACAAAATAACAAAGGCACATGTCTTGTGCAATAAATTTAGTAGAAAAGAGTAATCCAGAGCACCTAGGTGTGAAAATGTCATTTTGACTTAAAATGATTTGATCAAAGTTAGTTGTATCATAAATTGCATTACTCCATTTAATGATACCTTGACCCAAATTGACACTTGATTAGATCAATTTTAACTCATTTAATATGTTTTAGTGTTATAGTCTAAATTGTGCACTTTGGTAGAAATTGGTCAAAATCTTGGTTGGAGGTTATCGGTGACCAATTTTAGGTGTCTACAGTTTGCCCTTATTTGGGAAGGCATTACAAGTTATAAGCATAGTAACATCTTCTCAAAGAATGAAAATTTCCTATATGCTTACAAATTCAATGGCAATTGATGAATTGTATGATGCCCCCTTGAGGGAACAGTTGGCATAATTAGGTCGGCAAATGGTCCCTAAAAAAGAAAGAAGCAAAATGAGAGGACCAAAAAAATGAAGATGATGGGGTGAAAGCATAATGAGTTTGAAAAAGTAGTCAAAATCATTGAGAATACAAGTGTGGCAATGTATAATGGTTTACCCAAAGGTAGTTATAAGCATTATACCCTGATAGTGGAAACATGGTATGATAACACAATGATTTTTGCAAAGGTGGTTATAATCATTGAGAAGATGGAGTTGACCTATTTAGGATAGATAAACAAGACAAAAACATGCCCCTATTTAAGAAAAAGAAATTAAATGTGGTGAGAACACAATGATTTACCCAAAGGTGGTTATAATCAATGGGAAATGTAGGTGGGACAGTGTATAATAATCTTCCCATAGGTGGTTATAATCATTGGACCCCGATTATGGAAAATATGATTGATTGGCTGATGATGATGGTAACTTAACATAGAGGTAAATCATGAATTAAAATAACCTATTAGTAGGGAGATGCTCATTCGAACTAACAAAGGTTGAAATTATGTCATGGTTAATTACTATATTTGGGATATGATTGGGATGTCAATGCCAAGGAGATGTTGATACCACCCTTGCTGAGTAGACTTCTTGAAGCTAATTTTTGTTGTATCACTTGATGGTGATCCTTATGATATAATGACATGATGAATAGACCTAAATATGCATAATGACTGACTCTTAAAATCTAATACTCAATACAAAATAATGCACCAATGATAAAAACCATGATGACAATGTAAACATATGCATATGGTTAGATTCAGGTATAAATGCAAAAGGAATCACCCAATGAATGCACATAAACCAAATCAAGGTAAAAATGTTGAAAGAAAATAAACAAACACACAAACAACAAACAAAATAAATAAATAAATAACAGCTAGTCCTAACGTTAGTAGAAACAACATGAAAAACATTGCCCCTAGAAAATACATGATGTCTTAAGAAATAAACATCATGGGGGGAATAGAAGAAAAGGAAGTGGTGGTAAAGTTATCTCCATATACACTAGGAAATTGGATGCTGCCTACACAGTTCTATGGATATAATATCCAATAAAAACTTTAGGTCAAATGTAGTTCTCCCAAGAAATGGGAAGAAAATGATAACTGATAAAAATAAATAGAATGGATGTGATAGAAGAATAGGAATGGTATTTCAAAATGGCAAGTGCATGGCAGAAAAGGACAAAAATGATGGAAAAATTAAGTGAAAAGTGATTTTCTTGTAAATTAGTAAGATTCCACACAATCCTTAGGGCAAATAAGTTGTCAATGTTTTTGTTTTTTTCAAATGGTTTTACAAATGTTTTTGTAATTTTTGGAGTATCTCAAATTGATCAAGAATGACAAGACACTAAATAGTTCAAGCTCACAAAATGGTGAGAGCATTGCTTATGATGATTGTAAGATGGTAAGAGTGTGGCTTGGGTTGCTCACAAAATAGTGATAACATGGCTTAGGTTGCTCACAAAATGGTGAGAGTGTGTCTTAGATTGTTCATAAAATGGTGAGAGCATGGCTTAGGGTGACTGAGATGACCTCAATAAGTATTGAGCACTACCTACATAGTCCTAATGTAGGACCTCAAGTCACTATAATTTTGCCTTACAATAGAGGAATCTGACTAGTGTAGTAGTGAATTCAAACAAAATATGAACAATTGGTATAAAGACATAGTACAACATAGATAATGGCTAGTTGGTACATCAAAGAATCATTTAACAAGTGTTGCCCCTAGTTTGCCATAGGTAGTTATAACTTATGAAACAATGGATTAGGTTAATGATAATCATTTTCCCATAGGAGATTATTATTAGTGACAAGACTGGGGAGACACTAATTTACCCATAGGTGGTTATAATTAGGCACACTTGGTAAAGAGAACAAAATAAGAAATGAAGGATGCAACTACCAAATGTCTATTGTATTGTTCTAATATGCTACCTCTGTCTATAATGTGTGAAACAACTACTAAAACTAAATTTGAATCTTCTTATAGTAAGTAATAATGGAATCAAATAGAATAAAACCAAGGTCACAGGGCTAGGTAGGGAGAGAAAAATGAACTCACTTGATGGGGAAGGTATGGTAAAATGGATAGGTGATAGGGAAAGTGATAGCTTGATAGGATGATAGGATAATAAAATGGTATTATTACAAAAAAGATTGATAAAATGATACAACTTAAAATGGTCTTTATAGACAATACACCATGTTACTCAAGCATAGTACCACTTGAGGTGGATAATATTTGTGCTCTATGAATTTGACTCAAGAGAGGATGGTTAGTATGGTGTTAGTTCCAAAATGAAAACAAAATGAAATAAACACACTAATAGCATAAAATCTCTAGGCCTAGACACTAGGGATAGCTTAGTTAACGAAAGCAAATGACAAACTCAACTAAAAAGTAAGGAATAAAACACAATAATAAATTCACCTTCCTTAGATGCTACAAATGCCTTTGTAATGGTGGATTTCTCAGCTTGTGTTCATGAAGTCTACATCAAATGAGGATTGGTTGTCTCCTTATCACCTTTGGCTTGTGGATTGGAATCAATTTGGCATGGTAACACTAGTTTCTTAAAGATTTTAGAACCATTCCTATATTATAAATTTGCATCAAAAAAGCTTATAAATGATGTTGTGTAGCCTCCTACTTATAGATTTTTGGATTTGATCATAATCAACCTGAACCATCTATCTCAAGATTGAGATGTGTGGTTGAGGATTAATTTAAATTTTTGAATTAAGTTTGTAATTATCCTCATCATGGAATTTGAAGAAGGGGTAATTAAGAGGCATGGAGGGAATCATGGAAGGTATTGATGAGGCATGGGAGGCATGAAACCTGATAATTATGGCATTCATGGCCTAGAGATGTCTTCCCAGGAAATGAGGTCACTTGATGATTCAAATATTCAATATTCATTTCTGAAAATAAGTATTTAACAAGTTTCCATGGAATTATTAATTAGGCCTTGATTTGGGTTAATTATCTCTTAAGCATGATTAAGCACTTTGTGCACAAATTACCCTGATTGATCAGAATGTCTTGTTATTGGTCCAAAATTTATTTCGATTATAATTAGGAGATATCAGATGTGTTGGAACTATATTCCCATTTAGGATGTTACCAAAAACAAATAACAAAGGCACAAGTCTTGTGTAAAATATTTGATAGAAAAGAGCAATCTAGAGTACTTAGGTGCAAATTTGGCATTTTGACTTGAAATGATTTGATCAAAGTTAGCTGACCCATAAATTGTATTTCCCCATTTAGGGATACCCTAGCTGAAATCAAAACCTGAATATGTTATAGTCACATCATTTAACGTGTTTTAGTGTTTTTAGGCCAAATTGTGCATTCTGGATGGAAATTGGTCAAAAGCCTAATTGGAGATTATTTGTGGCTAGTTTTAGGTGTCTATAGTTTGCCCATATCTAGGAAGGCATTTCAAACCATAGGTAAACTAATGTATTTTTAAATAATGATAAATGGCTTGTATGCCAAAAAGATGATGATGACTGAAGAATAAAGCTCCAAATGGTTTTTGGGAAGCCTATGATGATGCCCCCTTGAGGGAGTGGCCGTCACATTTTTGATGGATAGCCCCTCAGAAAGAAACAAGAAGAAAGGTGGAATTAACCCATGGTTGAGATTAATCTAAATAAGAAAATGCTTGCAAGCATTGATGTAAAAAAGATGTTGATTTACCCAAAGGTGGTTATAATCAGGAATAAAAGTCAAAATAATGATTTGCACATAGGCAGTTATAATCATTAAAAGGACCTCAATTAGCTAAAGATGATTATGCCCTAATTAGGGCTAATTAGCAAGCATAACTCAAGGATATAACCTGGAATACAGATTAAAACTGAATGGGTGCAAAGTGATTAAATAGATGAATGAGACTGATCAATAGAATGATTTAGTTATACCTGTCAATGAGGATATGTTCATCTTGATTAACAATGATACAACTAGAATGGTCAAATGAGTTATATTGATCAAGGGTAGGATGGAAGGATTTGCCAAGGTGCTAAGGAAAAATTTATATGGCTCCATTTATTGTAGACCTTTATAAATCTAACTTTTACTATAGCATGTGATGGTAGGCTTTATGATAGAACACCATGATGACTTGGCCAAAATATGTATAAGTACTAACTCTCGATATCCAATAAAAACTCAAAACTAATACACCATTGATAAAAACCATGATGATAATATTGACGTATGAATATGGATAGACTCAAGAATAATGTGTGCAAAGAATCATCTAATGCATACATATAGACTGAGATGAGGTAACAGTGCTAAAAGAAAACAAACAGATAAGTGAACAAATAAAAAAATAAACAAACAATCAAATTTAAATAAATAAAAATATTGAAAACAAAATCAAAAGAAATCATCCTAACAATGACAATACCCTAGTAAGGTAGATCGAGGATAATTAAATAGGATTAAACATGACAAATATTTTTAGATTTTTGAAATGTTATGATGTTTTTGGAGTTTTGAGGTACCTTAACTTGTTAGATAATAAAAAGACACATACTCATAAAATGTTGAGAGTATTTGGCTTATGTTACTCACAAAACAACAAGAACATCTCTTAGGTTGCTCACAAAATGGTGAGAGTGTGGCTTAGATTGCTCACAAAATGGTGAGAGCGTATGGAAAGGGGGATTGAGGTGACCTCAAAATGAATTGAGCATGACCCAAAAAGTCCCAAAATGACTTAAAGTCATAGTAATTTTATCCACACAAAAGGTGAGGAAAAACCAACTAGGTCCCAACAAGTTCTTAAATTTGGCAAATGGCCAATAAAATGAAAATAGTAATCGCAAGGTGATGCAGTAATGCATGATAAACAAGTGTTACCCCTAGTTTTCCCATAGGTTTTTATAAATAGGATACAATGGCATAGGTAAATGATACTAATTTACCCATAGGCAATTATAATTAGTAACAAGATTGGTGAAACACTGATCTACCTATAGGTTGTTATAATCAAGCTCACATAAACAAATGTGGATATAGGATGAAAGATATCTTTCTAGATAAATATAAAACTAATTTCATAGACTATCATTATAAACATGGATTGGATTGATTGTTGAAACCTGATTGGAATCCCCTCAAAAAAGGTGCAAGAAGAACCAAATGAATCAAGATAAAAAATAAGATTGGGTAGGATGACTAAAAATAGGATTTGGTCTGAATAGGAATGGAATGATAGGATGGTATGGTCTTGCTTAGGATAATGATGGTTTAGATAGATTGGATAAAATAGTAAGAGGGTTACCCCCAGATGATGGGGTAATTGGCAAGAGTATGTGATAATGGAAAAAGGATATGTAACAATGGCAATGGCATGGCAATATGAAATGGTATGGTACATGTTTTTGGCTTGGATTTGGTTTTTGATTTGTTGTTCCTACTGATAGGGAGATGCACATCCTAATCAATAAATAATACAAACATAATACTTGATCATGTTAATTTCTATCCTACACCTCATCTGAATAACTACTCCATCAATAACTACTTGTAGATTTAGACGTCAAGAATGATTTTATGATCATCATAGGTCATTGATTTTAATTCCTTCAAACATCAAGACAAGGTATCCTTGTAGCCTCTGTAAAGGAAAGTGTGGCCATGGATGGTAAACAAGGACAAATAATGGATGATAGATTTGATTTTGAAATAGAATGGTAAATGATAATGGAATGTATTATGGTGGGGAAACAAATGAATATCAAGATGTTCAGTCACAGGTGATGTTGTTGATACTAGATTCAACATAATTTTGGTTGTGGTAGGGCCATAGACTTGTTCTCTTAATAGGACCACCAAATTTTTCTATTGTTTTATCCTGAGAATAGTCACCATATGATTACATTGTAGATAAGAAGATATTTTTATTTGATCTTTGATTTTATCTTCATCAAGTAGCAAAGAAATTTTATGCTCAACTATACGTGCCTGAAAAAGGTTTTCACCAATGAATTTGTCTTGATTATCTTGTAGTGCCTTTAAGAAGGTTTCACTAATGAACATTATATTTTGAATTTGATTTTCTTCTAGTGATTTTTTAAAAAATCCAGTAAACGATGATGAGTTCTGACTTGGATAGTCCCTTAGTGCCTCTGAAAAGGTTTCACTAAGAGAGTGGTCTTCTACTATATGAAAGTGGTCTTAGCCTCCTTGATCTTCTTCAACTTCTATGTCACCATGGATGTAGTTCAACAAAATGTGATTTTGTCAATCCCAATCAACATTTATGGGAGATGGTATGTCATTGATATGGCTATTTTTGTTGATGGTAATGACATGTGGAATTGTAATAGAATGGGGAGAGGTTACACAAACCTTGTAGAAGATACTAGGAGAACTTGTGTCAATGCTAAAGTACTCATCTTCAAAAACTATAGAAGGATCACAAATGTATTCAAATTGATATGTGAGGCATGCGTAACTAATGTTTTAACAATCATGAATATATTGTTCTTCTAAATTTGATTCTGAATCAAGGGACTCTAAATCCAATATCACAATTGATGTTGATTCTATTTCTGATGCTAAATCCAATATCAGTTCAAAATTAAAACCTAACTCTGGCTATGATTCTTCATCTGATGGGTACTCTATTACAATGATGTCTTATTGAATATTTGGTTTTGGATAAGTAACAACCTATAATGGCATGATGGGCTCCATAAATACTGGTTTGTCAAAGTTAGACTGGCTTATCAATAAGAAGATCTTGAAAAATAGGCACATGGTTGAGTAATGATTTTTCCAAAGGTGATTATAATCATTAAGTGACTCAACAAATATTGGCTCATTAGTGTGAGACTCCTTGATAACTAGTATAGGATTAATAAGTAATTTATCACAAGCTAAACTATCACAAATGGTTGATTCAATAGAAACATCTTAGATTGGTTGGTTTTCTTGGCCTTGGTTTCCAATGAGTTATAAATTACAAGTTTTTAACATAGCTTGGTCTTTGAAGGATTGTATCGGTTGATGTTTAGTTGATATTAGTACCCAATGAGGAATGACTTGTGGTTGGATAATGGTAGGTCCTTAGGGAGCATGATTGCTTGCATGAGCTAAAGGATAAAGTCTTGAGTTTGTAATGATAGGGTGGTGTGGAGCATGATTTCTCACACAAGTTAAAGGATGAGTTCCTAGAATGATGAAGGGGTATTATGGAGCTTGATTGTTCATATAAGCCAAAGGATGAGGTCCTATTATAAAAATGATATTCCTTAGATATTATGGAGCTTGATAGCTCTTATAATCTGAAAGAGGATAAGGGGTAGCTGATGATTGGATAACAAAAGGATGTCATGAAACTTTATTACTTTCATAAGCAAAATCATCCAAGTCTTCCTCATAAACCATATTATCCCAGTCATGAGTTGGCTCATAAGATGGTTCGTGACTATGTTCTATGTACTAATTTTTGAAAAGAGGGTATGAATTTGTATCCTAAAAAACATTATCTATAGTTGGGTCTTCAATGTTTTCTTCACAAGCCTCTTTATACCAATCAAGGTCTCGAGTTGAGTCATAAGTTGCTTCATTACTTTGTTTCCATTAATGATTAATATAAGGTAGATAGAAATCTATCTCAAAAATCATATTAGCATCATTGGAGTCTTGAAAAAATCCATAAAAGTCATTTTTTACATCCATTATATCATAATTCATATTTTAAGTGACTCTACCATAATTGTAAAGAGACATATCTGCATAAATGATGAAATATCTAAAACAAAAGGGCTTAGAGTTCCATAAACTCTGATAAACTATCCAAAAGACAAATTGTTAAAACTTTGTCTAACTTGGTCAAAAGGTGGAGTTGTATCTATAATGTGGTCTAAAAGTGGAGCTATATCTCTAACATGATTTGTGCTAAGACTTGGCATAAAATAGCCTAACGTCAAATTTTTAACGTCAAATATCACATGCATAAAAGGTCAAGCATCTGAATAAAAGTTGATATGTCAAAGGTCTAGGTCAAAGTGTTCCAAACAAGGTCTAAACTAGGAGAGGGAAAAGTTGAGTTAATAGGTCTTTTGTCTAAACATGTAGTCAAAATCTAGGCTGAAATAAATAGGCATGTACTAGGACTCTTGGCCAAACAATGTTAAAAGCTAGACTTAAAATAAAGTTTAATGTGATTTGATTTAATCTAACAAGTTTGGAAACAACTTTGACATAAACCTATCATATAGAATAAAACATAAATATGATCAATTGGAATAAGGCATAGACAAAAGGCTCTTTGAGAAAGGTTGTATTCTTCCAAATAAAGGCACAAATAATGATGAGGATAGGATTTAAACAAACAAACCATCAATAGTTTTCAAATTTGGGTAATCAATTAACCAAAGTTATGCACCCAAAAATAGAAAGATATGTGAATTATCCCCATGAATTGAGGCTTAAATATATATCAATCAATGTTTAGATCCAAACTTAACAAGGATGATTGAAAACTCAACATTGAAAACTAGGATTTGACCAAACAAGCTAAACAAGATTGGATAGCATGACTGCACAAGACAAAGGTCCAAATGGTATACACAAAATGGTTTTGATACAATCGTGAGATAGTTTTGAAACAAATTTATCATCGTAACAGTGTAACCATGATCAAATGATGTGGTCAATTCTATGTCTCAATATTTTAAAAGGCTCAAAATGTTTTGACATGATTTGGGAAACATAACACTACCCTTCAAAAATCAAATTCATTATTTTTACATGGCTTATGAATAGACAAACAAGTTTTAGCCTCAAATCATACCAAAAAATGACCAAAATGCATTAATCATAATCATCCAAACCCTAGCAATGGTATGGAAAAATGGGGTTTACTAAACTAGCAAGGTTTTGATAGTTCTAGGAGAATCAATTACACAATGACTTTCATTCCAAATAATGTAAAATATAAGCATGGAAATTAGGTGATCATGGCATTGGCTAGTTATAAAAAGTTCTAGTCCTTTTTATAACCACTACATCATGTTATTCACTCAGTGTAGTGCAATGTCCAAATGAATATACATCTCATGTGCAACTCTAAAGGATCCAAATGAAGTCAATGTTAGGAGATGAAACCTTAGGTCAAAGCTTCCCTGAAGAACTTATGGGAGGTGATGAAGTCCCCCTCATAATACAAGATGCATAAATAAATAAATAATGAAAATAAAAAGACTTTAGGATTCATTTCAAGGTCACCAAAACTTTGATGAGTTTTTGGGGAGTGCTTTAGATGAATTTATTTCTAAGCCTTAGACTAGGCTATTTGCAATAGGAATGGCACTTTTGATTCCAAGGTTTCCCTATAGGGGAAAAATGGAAGATCATACACACAATATTCTTCTTTTTTCCAAACAAAATCTAACTAATCAACTATTGCAAGTAAGAATTGACAAATGTGTTCAATTTTAAACCCAAATGAAAAATTTGGTGGTGTTCATTTGACCCCTTGGTCTTAGTTGCTAATTTTGAAAAACATTCACCAAAAATATCTAAAAATTCTTTGTTAAACATCCAAAACAAGGTTCCTAATCAATTTTTAAGCATGAAAAAGTGATTTAAACATGTTTTGAGTAAATATCCCTCTTGGTCCTATAGCAAAATTGTTAGCATGTCCTTTAGCTTTGAAGCCCTTTTGAGTTTAAAACAACAAACATTGGAAAAATAGGTCTTGGGTCTATGTTTTTTGAAAGAGATAGTGACTGACATAAGTTAATAACACTGATGTCGGTTATGACTAACTAAGATCTAAATAATGTCATTTCTATTGATCAATGTTGATTAAGATAGGTAACTAATGTTGGTATTTCTACCGATGATGGTTAATGTGTAAAAACCATGGCAACCAAAAATGGTAAAATAAAGTTATAAAAATAATTTTTAAGAGTTTTAAAGGCTCAAATAAACATTTTAGAGTTACAAAAGGATCTCCTTTAGGTGTTAGATACATCTAGTCCCACTGGGCGTGCCATTATGTGCTCTAGAAATTTGACTCAAGAGAGGATGGTTAGTATGGTGTTAGTTTCAAAATGAAAAAAAATACATAAACACACTAATAGCATAACATCTCTAGGCCTAGACACTAGGGAGAGCTTAGTTAACAAAAATAAATGACAAACACAACTAAAAAGTAAGGAATCAAACACAATAATTCCTTCACCTTCCTTGGATGCTCCAAATGCCTTTGTAATGGTGGCTTGCTCAGCTTGTGCTCATGAAGTCTTCATCAAAGGAGGCTTGGCTATCTCCTCTTCTCCTTGGCACCTTTGGCTTGTGGCTTGGAGTCAATTTGGCATGGTAATACTATTTTCTTGAAGCTTTTGGAACCAATCCTACATTATAACTTTGCATCAAAAAATCTTAGAAATGATGTTGTGAGGCCTCTTACTTATATATTTTTAGATTTGATTAGAATCAACCTAAACCATCCATCATAAGATTGAGATGTGTGGTTGAGGATTAATTAAATTTTTGGAATTAAGTTTTTAATTATCCTCATCATGGCATTGGAAGAAGGGGCAATTAAGAGGCATAGAGGGCATCATAGAAGGTATTGATCAGGCATGGGAAGCATAAATCTTGATATTTGTGGCATTTATAGCCTAGTGATGTCTTCCCAAGAAATGACGTCACTTGATGATGTAGATATTCAATATTAATTTCAAAAAATAATTATTCAACAATTTTCCATGGAATTATTAATTAGGCCTTGATTTAGGTTAATTATCTCTTAATCATGATTAAGACTTTATGCATAAATTACCTAAATTGATCATAATGTCTTGTTATTGGTTTAAAATTTTATTGGATTGGAACTATAACGTGATGTCAGACGATTTGGAACTGTATTTCCATTTAGGATGTTACCAACAACAAATAACAAAGGCACAAGTCTTGTGGAAAGTATTTGATAGGAAAGAGAAATCTAGAATACCCAGGTGCAAATTTAGCATTTTGACTTGAAATGATCTAATCAAAGTTAGCTCACCCATAAATTACATTACCCCATTTATGGATAACCTAGCCAAAATCAACACTTGTATATATCATTTTCACATCATTTAATGTGTTTTAGTGCTTTTAGTCCAAGTTGTGTATTTTTGGTGGAAATTGGTCAAAAGCCTAATTGGAAGTTATCAATGATCAGTTTTAGGTGTCTACAATGTTCATTAGTTCATCAAGCTTATGATCGGATGATATGGCAAGCCTGTATGCTCCTATTCTAAAGTTTGATGTAATGATGAAAGGACCAACCCAATTGGGTCTGAACTTACCTTTATGTTATTTTTTTGGTTTTATGTAAGGACAAGATCACCAATTTTAAATTCTCTATGTTTCATGCACCCATTGTAGTGGCCTTGAAGTTAATTCTAATAGGCTTGGAGATTTTTCACCACATACATGCATTTGTCATCAAGTAACTCTAGTTCTTACAAGTGAGCTACTCGATAGTTATTGTCATCTAGGACATGCTTAAAAGAGATGCATAAAGATGGAAACTCAACCTCAATGGGAAGGATCACTTTTATACCATAAACAAGGGAATATAGAGTCACTCATATAGGTTTATGGTGATTGGTATGGTATGCCCAAAGGGCATGGAATATCTGAAGGTGTCAATCATGACTGGCATCATTGACAATATTTTTGAGAATGTTAGTAATAGTTTTGTTTGATGCTTTGGCTTGACCATTACCTTGAGGGTAATATGCCATATAAAAATGTTGTGAAATGTTATAGTTGGAATATAGCTTGTTGACATCCTTATTTTTGAATGATCCTCCATTATTAGATATAATGTCAGAGGGGATACCATAGTGGCAAATGAGATGGTTGAAGATGAACTTGGAAATTTGCTTTCCATTCACATAAGTGAGGGGTATAACTTCAACCCACTTAGTGTAATATTTGGTGACATTAAAGATATGTTTATGGCCATCATATGAGATGGGATTGATCTTCCCAATGAGGTCAAGGCCCCATGTAGCAAATGGCCATGGTGTCAACATTGGTTTCAGAGTTTTAAATAGGGAATGAATCAAATTAGCATGCCATTGACATTTGTCACAATTATTTACATATGCATCTACATGTACATCTATCATGGGCCAATAATAACCAGTGCATAAGAGCTTTATGGATAGGATGGCCCTGCTAGTATGGGATCCACATATTCCTTCATGAACTTCTTGTAATGTTAGTGTATATTCTATCAAAGTTAAATAATGAAGTAGATTTCTATCAAAACTAGGGTAAAGGGTTGATCCAAGTTAGGTATAATGAGTGGTTTAGTGGATGAAGGCTTTGGTTTGTTTTTGGGATAGGTCAAGTCAAAAAACTTGGTCATGAAGTTAGTTATAAATGTTTAAGTACCAAATAGATCTATGACCACTAATATCAAAAATCATCATGATGGTTGAAAGTTCATGAGCTGGTACTAGTAAGTTCTCGACAAGGAACTGATACTCTTTAGTTGTGTCTATTTGTCAAATCAAAGATCCAATAGTAGCCATATCATTTTTAGTTCTATTACTTACCCTTGGTATATACTCATACTAAATGTTGACAATCTATCATTTGAGAGGTTGACTATGGCCTTATATGGAACCAACTTATCATCTTAGTCTAAATATGGTTTGTAACTTGATTTATGATTAATTGAGAATCATCATAAACCTTGAGATGAGATATGTTCCATTATACCACTTGGTGAAGCCTAGAAATAAGTACTTCATATTCGGTCATGTTGTTGGTATAAGGAAAACCGATCTTAAATGATTTAGGGATTAGATTCCCCTATGGTGTAATAAATAAACAACCTACCCCTGAACCATGTGTTGTGAATGATCCATAACAATAGAAATTCTAGTGTTACTTTTCAAGAGGTGTGTCAATGATGTTCATTATGGATTCATCAAGAAATTGGAATGTGAGTGGTTCTATATCAGCAAGGGGTGTTTTAGTAAGCTAATCTATAATAAATTGTCCCTTAAAGGGTTTTTTATTGACATATTTGATGTCAAAATCACTTATAAGAATGATCCATTTGGCCATGCAGCCTTGTGAAGCTATTTTAGATAGTAGATACTTGAGTGGATCTTATTTTGAAATAACCATGGTCATATTATTTAACATGTAATGGTGTAGTTTTGGAGCTATGAAGACCATGGATAAATTGGATATTTTTATGGGTGTATAATTATATTCATACACAACCAGTGTATGATTTAAGTAGTACATGGCATGCTCTTTTCCATTGTCAATGTGCTCAACCAAAATTGCCCCTAGGTCATTGTCAGTAACTGATAGATACAATAAGAATGAATTTCCTGGCATATGAGGCAATAAAATAGGTGGATTTGTTAGATAATATTTGAGTTATTGAAAAAGAAATTGGTAGTGATCAGCTTAGTGAAATGTGACTCCCTTATTTAGAATATATGTAAAAGGATGGCATTTTTCAGTCAATTATTATATGAAGCATTGGATAGAGTGGATCTTGCCTTACAAATTGTAGAGTTTCTTGAAAGTAGTTGATGGTTTCATCCTTGTTATAGCTTGGACTTTGTCTAGATCAAATTCAATGCCATAAAGAGACATAATGAAGCCTATTAATTTTCTTGATGTGACTCTAAAGACACACTTCTTAAGATTAAGTCTGACTTTGTACTCCCATAATCTTTCAAATATTTTGCATAGCACTACTGGGTGATCAACCTTGGTCTTTGATTAGCTAATAGTGTCATCAACATAGTCTTCAACAATATCATGCATTATATCATGGAATATGATGGTCATGGCTCTTTGTTAAGTGGCCCTAAATTCTTAAGACCAAATGGCATAACTTGATAATAGAATATTCCCCATGAAGTTATGAATGTTGTTTTATGTTAGTCTTCTGGTGTTATCATGATCTGGTTGTATCCCAAAAATCCATCCATTAATGAAATAATTTCATAACCCATTGTCGAATTGACTACCATGTCAATGTTTGGTAATGGAAATTCATCCTTAGGGAAAGATTTGTTTATATCATGGAAATCAGTACATATTCTAATGCCTTATAGATTTTTACTAACTAGTACAACATTAGATATCTAATCTGAGTAGTCAATGGATCAAGTACATCCTTCTTCTAAGAGTTTTTCCAACTCTTTCTTTACCAATACAATAATGTGAGGATGTATCTTACGTATCCTTTTTTTACTACTTTGGCTTCAGGATTGACCACAAGGTGGTGCGAAACCGAGGCAGGGTCCAAACATGGCATGCCAAAATATGCTCATCAAAAAATATATATAGACTCCCTAAAAATGGCTATAAGGACCTAATGCTCCTTCTTAATAAGGGAAGCACCTAGCTTGATCTACTTTGGGTCATCCTGGAACCCGATGTTAACCTCTATCATATCTTCCACTATAAGGGTTAAACCATCTTCAAGGATAGTGGGCAAAGATTTGAATTAGTTGGCAACATTAGAATCCTCTGCTAAGACTGGCTCTTCAAGTTCCCCTAAGCATGATAAATCAGAGTCACCCAATGGAAGGTTTGGCCATGTAACAAAAATTATTGGAAACTCCTAAATGATTTAATCAAAAGCTTGTTGTTCCTGAAAACTAAACTTAGACTCACAGACAAGTTCATCATTGGTGGTTTCCTGAGCTATGGTTAAAGAAGGTTGAACACCCCTATCTAATGGTGTCTAAAATAGGTTTTCACCACTAGACTGGCCTTTTTCTTTGTTTTTACCCTAGTCAAAAAGTGCCTCAAAGAGGTTTTCATTTTGGGACCTCAATGTGTTAATTATCTTATTTTGGCTAAGGGTATTCACCTACTCTCTAAAATATGTTACAAGATCCAAATTGATTGAGAACCTTGATTTACGGTCCCCCAATAGAACATTATCTCTAAGGCCAACAAAATCATAGAAAGCCTCATCATTTTGAAATTCATCAATCGGTATGTTGGACTCTTGTTGGTCCTAGTCTATCAGTTGGGGATTATACAATGGAAGTGGTTTATGATGATTGACTAGACTAAGGGTACAAATGGAATGGGTGTCAAATAAATGGGTCCTAGCTAGGTTATCAAAAGGGATATGATCAGACTATGCTTCGCTATCGACATCTTCATCACTAGTCGATGGTGATGGAACGTTAGTAAGGTATATGGAGTCACCCCCAAGCAGTTTAAATATAAATCCATAGGGTCCTTTGTATTTGGTCATAAAAATTATCTCAAGTGTTCCCTATTGATTAGGTCTGAGGCCTCCTCCTTCATAGTCTTGATTATTCATGATCCTATTGAGAATAAAATACTTTACACTCTCATAACAATCAGCTTGGTTGTTATTGTATAACCATGATTTTTATCCCTTGAGAGGATCTTATTCTAGGCCAGATGTTGGTACAAACATGATAGTTGATTGACCTTTACTCTTTTGTTGCCATTTGTTATGAAGTGGCTTAGATTTAGGTCTTCCAAAGGAATTTTGATTTTGTGGGAGGTTTTCAATATGAAAGGTATCATGGGTCACATACTCCCCTAGGCCATTAGGAGATATAGTAAAATTATTGGATACTTCAAGAGGTAACATGTGGAAAAGGGAATCAAGGGTATTAGGATCAATGCAGTTGTCATCCAATGGACCAAAGAGTGTTGGTTTTCCTTTATCCTTCTTATCCACTAGATTCATGCCAAAGTGGTAGTTATAACTCTTAGACTCAGCCTCTACATGCTTACAGTGCTCATATGGATGCAAATCTCTTGGTATACAAACTTCCATCACTAAATGGAAGAAATTGACACATTGGTGTAACATAGATAGATTGGCATGAATTTCATTTAACCAAGGTCTTCCTAAAATCATATTGTATGACAAATTGATATCTAGTACATGGTAATGTGTATCATGGGTCAAGGGCCCAAGGAAAATTGGAAAATAGATGGTGCCCTATGATTCTCATTCCTCGTTGTCATAGGATTTAATGGTTATTGTCTCTACCTAAAGATCTACCATAGTGTACTCAAGAAGATTAATGAGTATAATGGATACTATGTTTATACCTGATCCATTATCCATAAGAACATATTTCACTTTCTACCACTTTATGCAAACTTTAATGTATGACGGGTTATTATGCAATGGGCCAAGGGATGACATATCACTTTAATTGAAAGTGACTTGTTGGGATGGAGCTAGGAGTCCAACCAAAGCTTGGATTTTTTTAGGATATGTCATTTGAAATAGTATATTAGCTTAGGAAGTCATTCCAAAGGTTTTTTTGAATTGTTGACATATGCAAAAAATCTAAAATGGAGACTTGTGTAGGCATCTTTTACAATTGTTCTATAATGTCAAATTTCTTCTCTTAGTTAGTGTTAAATGGTTTGTTCCAAGGTTGAATGGTTGGTTGGATTATGGGTGAAGTGGTAGATGGATATGGGCTTGGGATGCTAATCTTTGACCTCTGAATTATGAATCCACAATCAGGATTAAATATAGGACCATGAATTCTAACAAATGATGGTGATGGTGTGGGACCAAATATGACAAGTCTTGGTTTTTAATGTACTTATGCATGGTCACAAGGTAAGTATGAGTTATCATTATAAGGTCCAAAAGTAGGAATACCTAGTTTTTGGTTTGGTTTTGTATGGTCCTAGGTAAATGAAGGATTTTTGAAGTGATTGGATTGATTTGATATGGTTAACAATGGTCTCATCTGATTAGAATTTAGTCTAGAATTAATGGAGATGGTATTAACATTACCTCTTGCAATATGTCCTATAGCTCTATTGTAGTCATGTGCAACTTTATGGTAGGTTTGTTGGTTGTTACCATTTGAACCTTGGTTCTATCCATTATTTTGGAATTGTTGGTTCTACTATTTTGGCCTTTGATTTTGATTTTGATATAGTGGATTTAGTTTTTACATTAGCTACTGTTATTTTTGTTGTTATTATTACTAGGGTTGGTTGTTATATTATGGAAAAGGGTTTTGATATATTCCAAGGGTCTAATTGGAAGTGGAAGCACCATTATCCAATGTTATCTCCCCATTATCCAACATATTTTAAATCAAATGTTTAATTTACAGACATATTCACAAATTATGCCCATTGACTCGATGATATTCATAGAATTCATTTTCATGGTACCAATCAAGATAAGAAATTCCCTTGGGATAATGTTTTGGTATAGGCCAAATAATCAAATTAGCATTGATGAGTTTATAAAACATAGATTCAATAGGCTCTCCAAGGTCACTAAAAATACAACAAGTAGGTACTATTCTCCTTGGAGGAGGGACTTATAATTGTAAAGGTGGTTGTATCTATTTTGGGGGCCTTATCTATTACATTTGTGGCACATGTTTTTACCACTAAAGATGTTATATGGTAGGAGTGATATGAAAAGGTAGTGCTAGTTGAGCAGATAGTGTTTGTACCATTTGGACATGATGTAACTTAGTTACTTCATTTCCCACAAAATTCTTATTGCAGTTAAATTGCTTTGGTATATCTTGGTTATTGACCTATGCCAGTTGTGATGTTTGCATTAGGATTAGATGTTGGTTTTGACCATTTCTTTGATTGGTACTTTGATTCTGATTAGTTGAATTACGCTTGATTATTTCCTTCTTAATAAGGGCTCACTTGATCAACAAACCTTTGTCAATGATCTCGTTAAAGGTATGTGCACACTACAGTTTCAGATGATAGGATATCTCATTGTGAAAAAATTTAGTAAACACAATGGTTAATTGTTTATCTAGTAAAATATGGGTGAATTAGCTTATAAGGACTCTCCATCATTGTAGATAACTTGTAAATCTCTCACCAACCTTTTTATTAGCTTACATTAAGTCAACCAAATAAATCTCATGTTCAAGATTGTATGAAAAGTGTTACATAAACTTATCTGAAAGATCATCAAAATTAGATACTGAATTCTTGGGTAACTTTAAAAACCACTCCAAGGCTTGTCCTTCTAGACTTCTTGGGAATAAAAACAACATGCATATGTCGCTATATGCCACTGGCTGGCATGCAACAAAGAACTTGGTCAAATAAGCTTTGGGGTCACCTTCCCCTTATATTTATCAAATATTGATGGTTCGTATCCTAGAGTAGATGGTATTTACATGTATTACATGTTGAACATATAAAAATACAAACCATCCAACTTAAAAAATTTAGTCTATTTCCCAGCTTGGATGGTATCAATTACATCCTTCATCTATTATAATTCTTGGGCTAGGAAACTAGAGGGAACATTGGTTTAAGGGGGAAAATTAGCTTGGGTATATGGTTGAGTGATCACTAGTGGAGAACTTTGACTGAGGTATGATGGAGGTATTTGTTGGGGTATGTTGGTTTGGTTGGGAAATGAACTAGGAATATGCATACATGGATTAGAGTTTGATTGTTGGAATTGCATTTGTGGTTGTGCAATATTTTGGTTAGGGTTGGATATGTAGACTTGGTTTTGGGGATTTTGAAGTTGGAACAAATGAATGTAACTATACTATGAATTTTGAGGCTAAAGAGGGACATGTTGCCAATTAATCATACCTTATTGTTGAGCAGGTACTTGTAAATCAAGACCCTATCTTTGAACTAGTTGCATGTTCTACATAAAAGGTAAAGGTTGCTTCATCGATACTTGAGGAAAATTAAAACCTCTTTATTACATGAATCCCATTTTGGAAGTGGGTGTATGTTGGAGATTAGACATTTTTTGACCAATAATCATATGTTGTTGACTAGACATCATTTGGCTTTGAAGTGACACATTAGTCTACAAGGAAAAAGGTATGTGCCCTATTACTTGGCAAGGTAGAAAATTGGTTGCCCTTATTGAGGTGGCAACATATTCAGCATTTGTTGTGTTGGTAAGTTGGATTGTGCCTTTTCTTTTGGAATACTACTTATCACCTATTGGGAAGGAGTAGGATTTGTCACATTTTGTTGTTGAGGCACATCATTGGTTATTGGTTGGCTACCTAATCCTATTGGTTGAGCACTTGAAGAAGTAGTTGGTTGAGGATTAAATGTAGTAGTTGGTTGAGTTTGGGATGTAGAAACTCCTACTCCTTGATTTTTAGAACCACACATGGTGCTAACTAAAGGTACACCTACTTGTATACTAGTTGTCTATGTACTTACACCACTTAAGTTTGAATGGGATGTTTTTTTATGTATTATCCATTATGTTTTGGCCATTATTCTATGTAGAAGCATAAGATACTTCTTTGATGGTTGGCATATGAAATAATTTATCGATCGAAGTGTTCTATGTAAAGGGCTCTACACTCTTATTAGCCTAACGAGTCAACTCTATTAACTTTCCTGTCAAAGGAACTAAATCTATCAGAGGATTATTTCACATGATCATCTGATTGAAATTATGTGAGAGGTTCAAGTAGGTTTGGTATTCTAACTACATTTATACAAATTGATCCTCCATGGGGTCCTTACCTTTGACAAGCATATTAGGGTCTTGATACGTTCTTTGGACTAGAAATAAAGGATTTTTAAAAGAAGCATGTTGATTATAAATTATGTTATGAGTCATTATTACTAGACTTGGTAAATTATCATGGGATAAGTCTACTATAAATGTGGCCCCTACTTTTATGGCTCTAACCAAAATCTCATCTTTGTTCTCTAATAAATGGTTCTCAAAGAGATAATGATCATAAGTGGATGGTCTAGTAACATAGTATACTTATTGAGGAAAAGGTTCTTCAATAGTAGCTACCATAGCTAGGTATTGATATGTTTGCATTTAATCCTACTCTGAGTAAAAAGGCATGTTTACCAAGTAATGGGCTAATGGGTCTTGGGTTTGTGCCCATGTTTGAGCATTATAAGAGGGATAGGCATCAATCTCATAAGCAACATTATTCACATAAGGGTCTTGAACCATTTATTCTTGTGCAACAAAATTAATAAATATTATATTCTACATGAGGCCACTAAGAGTGTAGGAAGACATGTTGGGATCCATAGTGAATGTTTTGTAACAAAACAAAATAAAATAGAGTTCTACAAACTCTGAAAATGAGTTGTTTAAGAAAAGATGTTCAAACTAGGTCTAACTTGGTCAAAAGGATGGATAGGTATATCTAGAAAGTTCTATGCAATGATTTGTGAAAAAATAAGCTAATGTCAATTGTCTAAATCTACAAGTATCACACAAAAATGTCAAGGAAAAGGACCATAAATTAAATATGAAAAATTATAATTCAAAGTGTGTCAAATCAATCTAATCTAGACAAAATAAAAGTTGCTAGGTCTTTTGGCCAAACATGACATCAAAATCTAGGCTCAAACAAAGTGCATATGCTAGGACTTTTGGATATATGGTGTTAAAATCTAGTCTTTAAGAGATGAGATATTTAATATAATAGATTTGAAACACTTCTAATAAAAACTAGGCATTTGACTCTTGGTCATAAAACTTTATCAATAAGTATGAGGTATGAAACAAAAGGCACTTGGAGATAATTTATTTTCCCAAAATAATGGCATAAACCTAGGTTATTTTGACAAATAAGATAGATAAAGGTGAATGGCTTAAATGTGCTAGATAAATATTCTCAAAAGAAACTCAAAAATGGTTGAAACTTGGACAGACTAGGATTCTATGCAAAGAGGTATATAAAACAAGTCTTAAAATAAATTGAGAAGTGTAATAATGCTAAATAACTCAGAAGGTGTGGAAAATTCTTGTTCCAAAAACTCTAAGGCAAAATGGTTCCAACACAACTATGGTAGCATAACACTACCCTTCTCAATTCAAATGACACACACACTTTCAAAGTTTTGACAATATATCTAAGCCAAAAATTATTGCATTCTAATGGTCTCAAGGCAAATGGAAATAGGATGGTAGCACAAAATGTTTGTTCCTAGAATTAAAGTGCAATTATTTGTACAAAATGATTTGAGTCCACCAATGATGATAATGATTATGAGTCTTAAATAGCCTTCAACCCAAATTGGAAATTGAACCTAAGTTCCCTCAATTTTAGTGTAAATGGTGAAACCACTTAACACATCGACCTTATGAACTTATGAAGGTGTTATTTCAAATTTAGATTATAAATTAAGGACTTAAACAAACTTGGTAAAAGGTGTAGACTCAATTGGGTAGCATAATATCACCATAATAAATGATATGACATAAATTTTATGATAATTTGAACAAGGCCCAAAATCATATTTATGTGGGCATCATAATGCCTCCTTGCTCAAACAATTTTTGGGACAATGTGTTTGGTTTATATCATTTTTTAACACTAATTTTTGACTCTCAAACAAGACCAAGTATTCTAAGACCAAGACAAAACAACTACCTAATCATCCTAAATCCTAAATTGATAAGGTATAGAAAAGTAGGGTAACTAAACTAATTATTTTATGAATGTTATATATTAATTAATTACATAATTAATTTTATGCTAAAAAATGTAAAATAATCACACTTTAATTGGGTGTTCATGGCACTTGGCTTCTTGCTTGCTCAGTGCAGTGTGATGTCCAATGTTCATATATGTTTTAATGCTTAACCCCAACACTAAAAGGTGGTTTAACTACTCAAACCTCTGATCTTAGTGGGAGTGATGAATTTTATGCCAAAATATGAAACCTCAGGTCAAATATTCCCTATTGAACTTGTGGGAGGTAATGAAGTCCCCCTCACAAGCCAAGTTTGCATAAAATAAATGACTTAAAATAAAAATAATTGATGGTCATCTCAAGATCACCCAATTCTATTTCGAGTTTTTGTGGAGTGATTTAAATGACATTCTTTCTATACCTTGGAATAGGCATGTTTGCAATAAGGATGGTGTTTTTTATTCCAAAGGTTCCCTAAAGGGAATAGATGGAGGAACATACACACATGAACCTTATTTTTACAAATCAATTAATTAATCATCTATTGAATACAAACTTGAAAAATGAGTCCAATTTTAAACACTAAAAAAAAAATTGGTGATGTTCTTTTTGGCCCTTGGCCTTAAATTATAAAATTTGAAAGAAAACCACAAAAGCGTGATCAATAAAGCACCTTAAAAGATTTTCTTTAAACACCAAAATGAGGTTCCTAATTCATTTTAGACATCTAAAAAAAGTGTAAAAATAATTATTTAAGTTTTTTTTGCCTTTTTTCAAGTAGATCCTACAATAAAAAGTGTTAACACATTGTTTAACCTTAAAACATATTTAAGTTTGAAACAATTAACTTGGGAAAATGAAGTCTCGAGTTCACATAGTGAAATCTCGATGCTCCATAGAGAAATCCCATGACTCTACAAAACCATTATTTAGACATGAAATTTTTTTTATTCAAGTTATATTAATCAGGAACACAATATCGCTACTCGGGTCAACATTCCCACTATTTGGGTGGATAATCCTGCTACTCAAGTTAAAAATCCTATGACTCAGGTTTGAATGGGTTTTAAGAAAATAGTATGCAACTTCAAGATAAAATAATGGCATATTATGAAAATTTATAAAATAACAAATGGTTTTAAAAAAGAACTCATCAAAAATGGAGTCTGGATGAACCCAAACCAATCTCTAGAAGATGGCCTATTATGTACACTACAATACCATGACTCACAGGGCAATAACATGACTGAGTCAATCATGAGATTGTAATGCCATGACTTTAGAGTGGAGGGATTTAAATACCATGACTTTGGAGTGGTGGGATTATAATACTATTACTTTGATGTTGGGGGATTGTAATATCATAATTATGGAGTTGTGGGATTGTAGTCTAGAGAAAAAATCTATGACTCTTTAGGGACAAAACCGCTACTTTTAGAAAAATGGAATTTTGGCCAAATTTTTACCTTCCTTCCACACTCCAAGATACTACATGACAAGGGTTATTATTTTGCTTGTAGGTTCTTTATGACCAAATTTTTGAGATTAGGGTCCCACCAGGTGTGCCATTTATGAACATAGGATTATAATATAAGGAGATTAGTATGATGTTAGTGCATGAAATTAAATCCAAAAAAAGAAACACTAAGCTAACACCCTAAGCCTATCTCAAGGGGGGAGCATATTAACAAAAACAAATGAGAAACACAACTAGAATGCAAAGATAAATAAACCCTTCAACTTCCTTGGATGTTCCAAATATCTTGTTGAAGTGGCTTGCTCAATTTGTGCTTAATGAGTCTTCATCAAAGGAAGATTGGCTATCTCCTCTTCTCCTTGGCACCTTTGTGATGGATTTGGCTTTGGCTCAAATATTTCGCATTATAACAATAATTTCAATGAGTTTTGGAATTATTTGTGGATTATAAATTTGAATTATCCAAACTTAAAATTCAATAGGCAAGGCCTCCTATTTATAGATTTTGCAAAATGGTCAGAATGAACCTAAACTATCCATCTCAAGATGAAGATGTGTGGCTAAGAATCCATTCAATTTTTGAGGAAAAAATAATAAATTACTTCATAAATTTTTGGGATAGAGAGGCAATAAAGAGGCATGGAGGGTCTTAATGAGGCATGTGGTCACTAGATGAGATATTTAATACATTTATGGCCTAGCGATGTCTTCCTAAGAAATGATGTCATTTGATGATGTAGATATTCAATATTCATTTTCAAAAATAAATATTCAAAAATATCCATGGAATTCTCAATTAGGCTCATGATTTGAATTAATTAGCTTTAATCATGATTAGTCACTTTAGTGAAAATTTTTGCCCTTTGGTGCATAAATTAATCAAATTGGTCAAAATGTCTCATTATTGGCTCAAAATTTGAATGGATTAGAATTAGGATGAAATTTAAACTATGTTGGATTCATTATCCCATTTAGGATGTTGTCAACACAAAATAACAAAGGCACGTGTCTTGTGCAAGAACTTTGGTAGAAAAGAGTAATCCAGAGCACCTAGGTGTGAAAATGGCATTTTGACTCAAAATGATTTGATCAAAGTTACATATATCATAAATTACATTGACCCATTTAATGATACCCTAGCCAAAATTGACACTTGAATATATCAATTTTAACTCATTTAATGTGTTTTAGTGTTTTAGGCTAAATTGTGCACTTTGGTAGAAATTGGTCAAAATCTTAGTTAGAGGTTATTGGTGGCTAGTTTTAGGTGTCTACATCCTTTACCTTATATTGATGATATTTTTTATCAAATGCATGGAGCATAAATTTTATCAAATATGTATCTTTGAGTAGGATATCATTAGCTAAGGATTCAACAAGAAGACATTCTGAAAATAACATTTATAACTCGATACAAGAATTATGAGTTCATAATTATTCCTTTTAGGGTAATAAATACACTTACAATATTTATGAATATCATGAATAGTGTGTTCAATAATTATTTAGATCATTTTTTGTTTGCCTTTTTAGATGATATTATCATTTATTCTCAATCTAAGGAGGAACATCTAGAGCATTTGAAGTTGTTTTTGCAATGATTTCAAAAACATTAACTTTTTGGAAAGTGTGTCTTATTTCATAAAAAGCTACATTACCTTGGGCACATTATATCTATAGAAGGAATATCAATGGATCCTTCAAATATTAAATCCATTATAGAGTGGAGAGCACCTAAAAATGTCCTTGAAATTAGAAGTTTTATCAGTTTGGATGGATATTACAAGAAAAATGTTCTAAACTTTTTAAGATAGAAAATCCTATTACCTCTCTTCAATGGAAAAATTAGAAGTTTGTGTAGTCAGTGAATTGTGAGGAATATTTTTAGGATCTAAAAATAAGATTTACCTTAGTACCAATGTTGAGAGTTACATATCCAAATGGCCAATTCTTGATAATCAATGATGCCTCTAGAGATGGTCTTGGAGGAATTTTCATGAATGAATTTTTTGTTGTAGCTTATGAATCTATAAAATTGAAGCTGTATGAGGTAAATTATGCCATGAATTAATTGGAATTGACTGCAGTAGTTCATGCCTTACAATTTTGGAGGCCTTAATTTTTGGGAAAAATATTTGAGCTCAATATAGCTTAGGGCTTAAGTATATCTTCACCCAACCTAACCTAAATGCATATCAGAGGTAATGGTTAGATAGGTAATATAAGATAAGATAAGATAAATATATTAATGTCTAAAAAAAGACCAAAAAAGTAGTTCAAATGTATTTTAGAGTACAAAAGGTGTTAGAGAAAAGTGGGAAAACAAAATTATTTCCCATGGAGAATAAAATGTTGAAAGAGAAATAATACAACAAAGAATAGTAGCCAAGGTAGATAGGGTAGATATAGTTCTTTTCAGATTATGATTTTGGCATTAAATACATTAAATTCAAGGAAAATAGGGTTGTGTATGCCCTTAGTTGATGAAGGTATATAAAAACTTTGGCTACTATCAATATTACCTTTTGTGAGCAAGTGGTGAAATTATCTCTAGGAGATGAATTTTATGAATAGATAAAGTTAACATTGGCTCAAAATGCTTAGGATACTAATTATGAAGGATTCAAATTTGAATATGATGGTTTGTTTATGTACAAAGGAATGACTTATGTATTAGATAAGGAGAATTTGAGGATTATAATACTCAAGGAAATGCACAATGCTCCTTATTCAGGCCATCCAGGCATGATTAAAATCTTAACAAAGCTGAGGCCATTATATTTATAGAAAGGAATTAAGAAAGATGTAATAAATTTCATTTCTTGATGCTTAAAATGTCAATGACTTAAGGTTGATCATGTGCATCCTATTGGATTACTATATCTACATATTTTACCAGAATGAAAGTGGAAGGTCATTAGTATGGACTTTGTCCAAGGGTTGTCAATGTCTCAGAATTGACATGACATTATTTTGGTGGTTATTGATAAATGCACCAAGGTAGCTCACTTCATTCTTGGTAATATTTCATATGATGCACCTATTTTTGAAAAGATAATTATGAAAGAGGTGTATATATTGCATGGGTTTATGGAAGATATTATTACATATAGGGACCCAAAAATGACTTCTAGATTTTGGTTGACTCATAATTCAACTTTGGGTACTTAGTTGGACTTTAGTACAATGTACCATCCAAAAATAGATAGACAAATAGAGAGGGTGCATCAAATTTAAGAATATCTTCTAGGAATGTACTACATGGACTAGTAGTATAGGTGGGAAGAATATACTCTATTGGTTGAGTTTGCCTACAATAATTCATACCAATCAACACTGAAAATGACTTTGTTTGAGGCATTATATGGAAGAAGGTATAAAATACCAATTAGCTGGGAAAAGTTAGAAGACAAAGTAGTCTTTGGTCAAAATATAATTCTTGAAATGGAATAGTAGGTTAAGTTATCAAGGCAAAGGTTTGTTGAATCCAATGATAGATATAAAAGTTATGATGATATGAAAAGAATAAGAAGGTAGGTTTTAGTTAGAGATAAAGTATTTTTATCAGTTAAACCACAAAAAAGCTTGATCAAATTTATAAAATCAACCAAATTATCTCCTATATATGTAGGACCCTTTTATAACTTGGAATTTATCAATCATATTATTTTCATAATAGATAATCAACTATTTTGATTAAGAAAAGACTTAGTGAAGTTTATTTGCAGTAAATGTTTTAGTTAGAGGATTGATTTGAGCAATAGGATTCAAACATACATCTGATATACATATGGTATTTGTGTGATGTAGGGAAAAATGATTTTTTAAATATTTAAGTCAGAGAAAAATATATATATGACTATATGTCTTAATACATTTGACTATCTATTTAAATCTAAGGTTTGAGAAAATCAATAAGAGTAATTTTAAATGATTCTATATAGTTTTATATACATGTTATTTTCCTTACGGTTTTGAAGATTTTATTTATTTTATATTTATGGGAACATATATTAGAATATTTTCATTTAGTAATATACACTATAATTGAAACTGAGCATGTGTGTGTGTGTGTGTGTGTCTGTGTGTGTGTCTGTGTGTGTGTGTGTGTGTGTGTGTGTGTGTGTGTGTGTGTGTGTGTGTGTGTGTGTGTGTGTGTGTGTCTGTGTCTGTGTGTGTCTGTGTAAAGTTGTGTATAATATGTTATATTTAATGGGCTTATATACTCTTATTTTGGTAAATAAAACTTACCTAGAACATCTACCTAATTTGACTGTGTTTTGATCATATATTGGTATTATGTTATAAACAAATGTGGATATAATAGGGGTTATAACATATAATATGTGGACTTATAAAGACTTTTTAGTATGGAAAGTTTTGAGGTCATTAAGGGAAATAAGGATATTTAAATGTGATGATTAGTTTGTTTTGATCAATATAAACTTGGTAGATAGTTGGGTTTTACATGATAGATCATTATCTAATGGAAAAATTAAATAATTATTATTATGTTGTATGTTAGTTGCTTATCTTAATGGGTTTATTAAAATACCAATTAGCTTTTGATAGCATTTGGATGTTCATAAAGGAATATATGTGAGAACTAGATAACTTATATTCATATATGTTTGAAATCTATGGATTTTAGCATTATTATGCTTATTTATTAATAATTACGTTAAATAAGTAGGTGTAATGAAATTCACATACTTAATGTCATTAAACAGATAGATTGAGGATATTTAATATGAGTTGTGTGAGTGAATTTGAATAATATTGAGATGTAGAATAACTATATTAAATGTTTTTCCAAATTAATGGTTATGATTGTAACATTGTCATTTCACCTGTTTGATTTAGTTTGCATGTATTTCAAGATATCATTTTAGAACATATTTCTTTATGATATATTGTGTATGATAGTTATCTTATAGCACACAGTTTTTTAGTTGATTTTTCTTATATATACACTATCATTATCTACCCATCTATGAAGGGAGGGCCATTCCTTTATTAGGAGATTATGTAGGGTATCATGGTCCATTCTTGGTTTGGAAAGGCACTCGAATGATACTCTCCCTCCCCTTTTAATAGTCAATCGATAGAGGCTTTACTCGAGATTTTTTTGGGTCTTAACAAGATCTTTGAGACTTGTATGTTCTATGGAACATTGTATAATTATAATTTGATATTTAATTATGTAATATTGTATACTTTTACTATTTTATGCTAATTTTTTAATAGTATTAGTTAGCTATAAATATATATACTTATTTTACTATTTAATCAAGAGTGGCTAAATTATTATTAACTTGGATGATAATGTACTTTACTATGTTTAGAAAATAAGCAAAATAATATTTATTATTAATGATCATTAGTTAAATAGATTTAGAATTTTAACCTATTGGTTAATAGCATAATTTAATTTAAATGATGCATTTAGTTAGGAATCATTAATGTTGAGCTAGTTTAGTTATGGAATTAAAAAGATAAACTAATTATAGTTAACCCTAAAGGGTTATTACAACTCTAGGGTTCTCGATGCCTGACAAAAAAACTATGGATCAAAATGAGATGCAATGAAATCATGTGGGGTGTCTTGGAATTATGAACATGTTCACCTAGTGTTTGATGGATTTCTAACCCATTAGTTAACACTTTACAGTGTCTATCTAGCCCAACAAGGACCAAATGTAAGAGATTTAGGAGGATATTTATCATCCTTTGAAGATATTTTGGGAGAAGTAGGAGGAGAGTCCTTATCACTACTCTCATTATCAAAAAGAGAATAAGAATTTAGATCATCAAAAAGTTACTCAGGTGAATATGAATCATCATAACTATCATCAAATCCTAGTTCATCAAAAGGAGTGTCATATGAATAATATGTAGGAATATATTGAAATAAAAAACTCCTCTTAATGAATATCTCATGAGTGGTGGGATGGAGTAGCATGTGTCCCTTAACACCCTCATGATATGCAATGAAGATACAAGGTTGAATCTGAGGTTACATTGTCTTACGTTTCTTATTCAAATTGTGGGCCATATCAGGAGATTTAAACACTCTTAAGTTCTTTTCTATGGGTTTTTTAACACTCCAATATTAATAAGGAGTACCTCCCTTTAATATTTCTTGAGGAACTCATTTCTAGTTCATAATTGATGGACCTTGCCTAATATTGAGGTGCATGAGACTTGGAGTGCATCATACAAGTGTACATTTACTTTATGGACCTATTCTTGTGATCTATAACATCGTTATAGTAAATAATATATGTAACTATACATTTTATTTCAATCCCATATGAAGTGTATAATTATTCAAAATGGTTACTGACATACTTACCATTATTGTCAATGTTCAAAATCCTGATGACTTTACCTAAACATTTTTAAACAAGTGCCTTGAAGTCATAAAAATAATCAAAGACCTCATATTTATGCTTAATAAAATTCATACATATGTACCTCAAAAAGTTATCAATGAAATAAAGATGTATTTATTCCTATTAAATGAAGGTTTTAGAAATGGACCAACAATGTCACTATGAACAAGATCCAATATTTGTTCATCTCTTCATGATTTTACCTTTTCATACTTCTCTTTAGGATGTTTACCAAGTATGAAACCCTAATGAACTCCATAAAAAAACATAACTTGTGGTAACCCTAAAACCATGTCATGATGACTAAGTTACTCTATGTAGTGATAGCTGAGACGGTTAAACCACTCATGTCATAATTTACCCACCCCATATGAATGAGTGAGAAGTGTAATATAAGATTGATCAGGAGTAAAATGTGATAAAGTATACAATCATGGCTGGTGATCTATTTTCACAAATGCAATAATGGAGTCACTATCTACTTTCCTAATAGCCACTGAATTAGGTGTGAACTCAACTCTCTTGCCTGAACTAATGTGAGTGATCTTATAAACAAATAGAAGATTGGTAGATAATGAAGGAACACATATAAAATCATTAAATATCCCATCAATCACTTCAACATATCCTCTCCCACTAATTTCTAAGGTAGTATCATCACCCAACAAGATGGAAGGCATAGAACAAAGCTCCAAGCCCAAGAACATGTCATGTGATGAAGCCATATGGTGTGATGCACCAAAAATGATAACTTATATGGAAGGGTGGGATGAAACTATAGAAAGTGCCTTTCCCTTATCTTTTCTCTTTTTATTGTTTTTGACCTTAGAAGAATCCTATGCTAATGAATTCCAATTATAAGAATCAGGGACACTAATGTTGTGCTTATCAAGTAACTATTATCAGGTGTTCAATCTATTTCTTCATACATTTGGATTTATCATAACCAATTTTTTTGTAGTAGGCACACATGAATCACTCTTTCTTAGGTTTCTTGTCTAAAGAGGAAGACTCTTTTGATGTTTTGGACTTAGAATCAAATTTATGACACTTTATTTACGTTGGGTCCTTCTTATTCTATTTCTTCTCCTCACTTTTAGAAGCCTTATATTTATCATAACTCATAATTAAGGCATGAAATTTAGATATCTGCAGTGTAATATATATATATATATATATATATATATATATATATATATATATATATATATTTGTAAAACATATAAACCTAAGTTGTGTATCATATGTTATACTACTGGGTTTTTATACTCTTATTTTGGTAAATAAAACTTACCTTGAACATTTAGCTCCTTTGAGTGTGTTTTGATCATATATTGGTATTGCATTATAAATGAAATGTGGATATAATAGGAGTTATAACATTTGAGATATGTGTACTTATAAAGACTTTGTATTGTGGAATGTTTTGAGGTCATGAAGGGAAACAAGGATATATGAATATGATGATTAGTTTGTTTTGATAAATATTAACTTGGTATATAGTTGGATTTTAAATGATAGACCATTATCTAATGGAAAATTTAAATAATTAGTATCATGTTATATGTCAGTTTCTTATCTTAATGGGTTTATTAAAATACCAATTAGCTAATTGATAGCATTTGGATGTTCATAAATGAATATATGTGAAAACTGGATATCTTATATTCATATATGTTGTGTCATTCTTTATGTGAATCTTTATATGTTTGGAATCTATGGATTTTAAAATTATTAAGATTATCTATTAATAATTACTTTAAATAAATAGGAGTAAAAAAATTCACATACTTACCTAATGCCATTAAATAGATAGATTGAGGATATTCAAATGAGTTGTGTGTGTAAATTTGATTGATCTTGAAATCTAGAATAACTATATTAAAACTTTGGCCAAAGTAATGTTTATGATTTTAACATTGTCATTTCACATGTTTTACTTGATTTGCATGTATTTCAATATATAATTTTAGAATATATTTCTTTATGATATGGTACTTATGATAGTTATCTTATATCACATGGATTTTAGTTGATTTTATCTATATCTACACTATCATTACCTACCCATCTTAAAATGGAGGGCCATTCCATTATTGGGAGATTTTTCATTGTATCATGGTCTATGGTTGGTTTGGAAAAGTATTTGAATGACACTTTCCTTCCCCTTCC